>JAPYXV010001290.1:0-14259 GCA_028533065.1 Trachops cirrhosus | reverse complement strand
GCTTAGTTTCTTCTTGTTTTTGTTTCAGGTGTGGTTGTTAAGAATTGTGAGTTTGTTGTCATTTTACTACACATGTTTTTTATCTTCTTTTTCTTAGATAAGTCCCTTTAACATTTCATAAAATAAGAGCTTGGTGATGATGCACTCCTTTAACTTGACCTTATCTGAGAAGCCCTTGATCTGCCCTTCCATTCTAAATGAAAGCTTTGCTGGATAGAGCAATCTGGGCTGTAGGTCCTTGTCTTTCATGACTTGGAATACTTCTTTCCAGCCCCTTCCTGCCTGTAAGGTCTCTTTTGAGAAATCAGCTGACAGCCTGATGGGAACTCCTTTGTAGGTTACTATCCCCTTCTCTCTTGCTGCTTCTAGGATTCTCTCCTTCATTTTCACCTTGGCTAATGTAATTATGATGTGCCTTGGTGTGTTCCTCCTTGGGTCCAACTTCTTTGGGACTCTCTGAGCTTTCTGGACTTCCTGGAAGTCTAGTTCCTTTGCCAGGTTGGGGAAGTGCTCCTTTATTATTTGTTCAAATAAGATTTCTACTTGTTGCTCTTCCACTTCCCCTTCTGGTACCCCTATAATTCGGATGTTGGAGCATTTCAAGATGTCCTGGACGTTTCTAAGCCTCTCCTCAATTTTTTGAATTCTTATTTCTTCATTCTTTTCTGGTTGTATATTTTTTTCTTCCTTCTGGTCGATTCCATTGATATGAGACACATCTTTCATTCCATCACTGTTGGTTCCATGTGCATTTTTCTTCATTAAACTTATTGTAGCCTGCATATTTTCATCTAATTTGTGACCAAAATCAACCAATTCTGTGAGTATCCTCGTCACCAGTGCTTTGAACTGTGCATCTGATAGGTTGGCTATCTCTTGGTCACTTAAAAGGATGGGTTCTGGGGCTTTCCATTCTTCTTCTGTTTGAGCCATCTTTTTGCTGTTTTTTTTGTTTTGTTTTGTTTTTTGGTCTTGTTGAGCTCCTGTAGTGAAGGGCGGGGCCTTGGGAGTTCACCAGGGCTGGGCACCCCAGTCGCTGGGTTGTGACGCTGTATGTGGGGGCAGGGTCCAAGAAGGAACAATGGCGCTTTCTCTGCTCTCTGCAGGACCCCAGACCCCTCCGCCGCTTTCCACAAGCTAACTCAGTCCCTCTGGCACCAATTCCCGTGTGAGTGGGCCTGTGCACCCCGCAGGACCCTCCTTTTCAGTCAGTGCCCCAAAGCTCTATTTCCCAGTGCTGGGACCCTGAGTTGCATGCAGTGCCTTGCTTCACAATGGCCACCTCGCTGGGTCTGCTGGTCGCCACCCCCTGTCTGGGGCCCACTAGCCACCGCCGCTTCTGCACCCAGGGTCTGCCTGTTGCGGACTTGGGCGCTGCCCCAGTTGCTCAGCTTTCTGCTCCATGTCCCTTGCCCTGCCCGACTCCGCCCCTCCTACCAGTCTAGATGAACGTCTATTTTTAAATCCCTGGGTGTCTGACTTCCATACACTTCAATTTTCTGTCAGTTATGGTTGTTATTTTGTTTCTATGTTATTGTTGTCCCTATCTTGATTGTGTGAGGAGGCACAGTGCGTCCACCTATGCCTCCATCTTGGCCGGAAGTCTTATTCTACATCTTTTTAGAGACCAGGTCTTCTTAATTTTGACCCGTTTTTACCCCCATACTTTGTGGTATGGCCTTGATTCAAAATCACTCAGGCTTTCTTAACATTTGCACCCAACACTGTGGGTAGTAAGCCCTTTGGGCTTCTACCTTTACGTGGGTCTCCTATTGGACTCCTTGAGGGAGGTCTCTTGGCATTATCCCTACAGTTGGTCCCACACTGCTGTCCAGACAAAGTGTAAGGTTATTGTGGTTTGGCATGAACTTGAGAATATGGTTTCGGGGCTCATTGCTTTCCAGAATTTCCACTTAAGCCTCATTTCTGGCCTCTGTGGAACCATATTTTCATGTGAAATTTGAGCCTTTAAAAAGATACTTTACTGTTTCATCCAGCTCTTTTCGTTTTTTCCATCGGGAATATCATTCAGATCTCTAGTTTGTCAGGGTTGCAAGTCTTGCCTATCTAAAGGGACAGTTACGCTTCAGCTCCTGCTGATCCCATTTGGGATTGCTGGCTTGGTGTTGACAACTCTCTTGATTTTTCAAAAGAACCTAAGAATATCGTTGTTTTTAAAGTCCTTATTTTTAAATATTGTCAGTTAATTTCTTTCTTAAAAATGAGTGAGTTACAGACTAATGGTGAATGAGAGAAGACAGGTAGAAAAGAATACCTAAGTGTAATTCCATATTTATATGAAGTTAAAGGGGAAAAAAACAGGCAAAACTCACTGGTCTCAAAGAATAGCAGTTATCTGTAGGGGTGCAGTGGCTGAAAGGAACATGAAGGAGTTGTCTAGGTGCTGGATGTGGTTTGTGTAATGGTTTGGATGGTGTTGCATTGATGTATGTAAAATTCATTGAGCTGTACACTTAGTTTTGTACACTTTATTGTTTGTAAGTTATGACTTAGAAAGGTTAAAGGAAAATGTGAATCAGGCCCTGGCTGGTGTGGCTCAGTGGATTGAGCGCGAGCTGCGAACCAAAGCATCGTAGGTTCGATTCCCAGTCAGGGCACATGCCTGGGTTGCAGGCCAGGTCCCCAGTGGGGACCACAGGAGAGGCAACCACACATTAATGTTTCTCTCTCTCTCCTCCTCCCTCCCTTCCCCTCTCTAAAAATAAATTTAAAAAAAAAAGAAAACCATTTAAAAAAAATTAAAAAAAAATGTGAATCAGATAAAACTTCAGTCTGCCAGTTTTCAATCTCTGTAGATTTCTTAAATTTTATTCCTTAAGTCAGAAAACTGTCCGTGCGAAACAGTTTTGTCCCCTTAGAGAATTGTTAGTACTGTACTCAATTTTGACATTGTACTATCAGCCCATATGGAAGGATGTTTTGAGGAAACAACTTAAGAATTTTAAACTATAGAGATGTCTTTATGATGATAAGTGGGAGAAATTTTCCCAGATAGTACCAGGAATAATTTGGGAGCACTTCATTTGCTTAAGATTCTAACTATTATTGCTTTTCTCTGTAGTGTGTTAAGTGCAGTGCCATAATTAGGACCCTTGTCTAGCTTAGATTATAGAACTTTACAGCACATATTTTCAAAGTTAATCTTACAGATTCAGAGTTTGCATTGTCATCATTTAACAAGCAGAATAAACATGTTCCTGATACATTTTTAAGCTCAAAATTTGTGTTGAATGCCTATTGTTAGGAAATAGTTTAATTCTGTTGTTTTTATTTAAATATAAGTTAAAAAATTGCTGTGATTGGGGTTGAATAGCATTGTACATACTGTTAAATTATAAATAGTGAGGAAAATAAAGTTGGGCTTTTTAGTAATTATAGCAGTAACTAAGTATAAAGATAGAACAATTTGCCAGATATATATAATAGGTGCTGAGTAAGTTTTTTTCTTTTCTTTTAGTTCCCTTGACAATGAAGACCCAGCAGCTCCCTTCAAAAATTCTTTTTAAAAAACTATTAAATAAGATCCGAAACCAAAAATCTCTCTGGACAATTAAATCCATGTCTGAGGATGAAAGTGAAACGATTACAACTGCTAGTGAAACCGAGAGTAAAGCAGAAACCGAGAGTAAAGCACCAACAGTTGAATCAGAAACAACTGCTATTGAAGAGGGAACATTATCCTCTGGGCAGGAACAAGGTGGGTCTGTTTATTAGTCTCATTTTGTGGTCCAGAAACCCTTTCTGGGTTCCTTAAAAATATGTCTCTTTTGAAAAAACAAAGAACAGAGGTCAAAAGCAAGACAATATTTTAGAGCCCATAATGCTGCTACTTAAAGGCAATAAATGTTTAAAAAAAAAAAAAAAAACCTTCAGTGACTCCTTCCAGAGCACTTCTGTAAAAATGTGCATCAGCTCAGATCCTTCCTCCGGGGGGAAGCCCTCCAGCAGCTCATTGAACTCAGTAAAAACCCAGTGCTTGCAGTGACATCAAAGCCTTATGTGATCTGCACACACACCTCCCTCCCCCATCATTTCTCTCACCCTCGGTCTCTCTCTCTGACTTCTTTTTCTACACCTGTCCAACCGTGGGCACTGGCTTCCTTAATATTCCTCAGACACAGCGACATGACTCATAAAGTCTTTGCAGTTGCTGGTCTTTTTTGCCGTACTGCTCTTGGAGATTTTAATTACTCACTCCCTTCCTTCATATATTGGCTCAGCTGTCACTTTCTCAGTAAAGCCTTCTCTTACCTCTCCATACGAAACAGCAAACTTCCATCCCTCCCCCTCCCCCATGCCCTTTACTCCCTATCCCCTTTACCCCCTATCCCCTTTACCTGGCTTTTTCTCTGTATCTCTCATCAACATCTGATAGACCATAAATTTACTCTTTCCTGTATTTGCTCTTTATCTTGACACAATATATCTCCATGAGGCTAGAACTTGATTTTGTGCATTGCTATATCCCAGAGCCTAGACTAGTGCCTTATACATAACAGGTGTTCAGTTAACATTTGTTTAGTTAATTGAGTAGCCTAAAGCAAGAGAGGTAAGTTTGGAAGTCAGAAATATGTATGATAAGTAAAGCCATGGGCATGAAAGTACTCTTAGGGGAAAGAATTCAGTGAGAAGAGGGCTTATAAGACCATCTGAGGGACTCCGGCATTTAGAAAATGGGTGGAGAAGGGCAGACAGCAAAGGCAGTAAAAAGGAAAGGCCATTGAAGTTGCACTAAAAGGGGGCTCTTTCATCTTCAATTCCTAACCAGGTTATTTTTGAAAAGGCCTTGTATGAGTAGGCTTTCTCTAGCCTCATCTTCATTTTCCCCCTTATTTAATTACACCCTATTGTATATTGATCCTCTTTCAGTTCCTTGAATGAGCCAAATTGTTTTTATCCTCACAGGGTGTTCATACCTGCTTGTGTGGCTGATTCTTCGTTATCTTTCAGGTGTCTGCTTAAGTGTTCTTTCCTGAGAGAAATCTCATCTGAGCCCTAGTCTAATTCAGATTCCCCTGTAATTCTCTATTGCAAAATGCTTTATTTCTCTTATATAGTACTTACCATAGTCTGTGATTTTATACGTTTTGCAGGATAATTATATGTTTCTGTCCTCACTCATTCTGTAAAACCTCCATGAGGCCATTTCTTATTTACCAGTGTCCCGAGCATGCAGCACATAACGAAATGCTGAATGAATGCTTGATGCAGAGTTTCTGGCTACCCTGATAATGATTGCTTAACTGTCTTCTCTGCTTTAGTTTCATAAGTAATAAAAATTGTAATAACTAAATATGTCAAAGATACATTTAAATTTCTTCAGCTTTTCTTTAAACTATGGTGCTTTGCTTATTCTCCTTTATGCTTTTCCATTGTGTTTGAAGCTGTCAGCATGCCTTCTTAATGGTTCTGTTATGTTGTCCTTTTTGTTTACAATTTTAGTTTTCCATCTGTCTCCTTATATTAGGCTCAAGTTTCATGGTGATTGGATCTTAAATAAGACATTCAGGTGGACCGAAATTGAATTGTTAATCTGAATGCAGATTTTTGTTACTTTTGTTCAGATTTCAGCTTAACAGTGATAATATGTTCATAATAAAATGTCTGTTACAGTTGTTGAAAGTGATACATTAACAGTTGATTCTGGACCACTTACTAGTGAAGATCAACCAGTTTTATGTGATGCAGACTCTAAAAAGAAACAAGGTACTTCTTTTTATTTACATCCTCAAATTAAACTTGCTTGGCTCCTCAAATCTTTTCCTAATAAAATTACATATAATGAATGAATAAAGAGCATTACAGTGGTGTCAAAATTCTAAATTATTAAAACTAATTTTTGTTTTGGGGATCCTCTTAGAAATAAATGAGACTGAACCTACCACAGCAGTAGCTCAGAGTTCAGTGCTACTCCATCCCCAAGAAGAAGCAGCCAGGATTAGAATGGCATCAAGACAGAAACAGGTAATTTCAAATTTTTATTTTTAAAGATTTTTCTTCTTTCCCAAGGTACTATCATTTTGTTTGACCAGTGAAGTCTGTCTTAATGTCTGGCTATATTTGTTACCATTTGTTCTACCTTGACGTACACATTGAGCTGATAGAAGATACTTATCTTTGCTTGTTCTATTCATTTGACCCCTGTTTTGTATTTTATATTTTGTATATATCTTATCTTCCCTATGAAATTTATTGGCTTTTTTAAAGTTGGAGGCTTTCTTTAAAAAATTCAATTTATTGTATATAGTTTCTGATACAATGCCTTATGCATAGTAAGTGCTCGGTAAATATTTGTTAAATAAATTAGTCCCTGTCATTATATTGGACACTCAATTGAAGTTTGTAGTCTCAAAAGTTTTTTTTTGAAAAATAGTATTTCGGAAGAAATTTAAATTCAACCATCTTAACTATAATTTTTCGGTCCCATATACTATAGTAAAAGATTTTTTTGATGCAAATTACTTTGGAAGCTGATTATTACTAAGCCAGTCAGTTTATAGTTATAGTTTTTATAAAAATACAGATGGGGAGTGCAGCTATGGCCTGATGAATTATTGACATTAAGTAGTGTCTGATTAGCAGTAGGTAAAGTTTCAGAATGAGATATTTTTTTATTTGGAAAACAAGATTATTTTTTATTACTTCTAATAAAAGTGTTCTTAACAAATTGCACCTACATTCATTTTCTACTTAGCCAGTATTTATTATGTATTGCATATGTATCAGGGCCTTTACTAGGTGCTGGATTTAACAGGCAACCAGGCTAGTCCAGTCCCTGTCCTCATGAAACTTAGTCACTCTGTCATGTGTTTGTTTTACTTGGTTCTGTGTGTGTGTGTGTTGGTGTAATATTAAGGTTTAGGTGTCATCCCTGTGCCATTGTCTCACCATCTGTTTCATGCCTGACAGAAAAGATACAGAACTTTCTCATTATACTACTGTTTGGCTTCTAGATAACTGTACCCCTTTATGGATATGCCTAGGAAATCGAAGTGTTTGGGGAGGCCTTGACATTTAATTTCTTTGTCATTTCTTACTGAGCACATTGCAAAATTAAAGAAATGAACACAGAATTTGGCCAAGCATTGTTTGCTTCTTATCTGGAGGTGAGACTTCAGTGATGATCAAGGTTTCCCTGTGCTCCCAGGAAATAGAAATAGTAATGAATTTATTTTTTCTTCTCTTTCTACCTCTTTTTAAATTCTTTCCCTTTTTCTCTTTTCCTCCTTTCCCCATCTCTCACTCCCTTTCCTCTTCTGATAGCAGCAATAATAGATAATCTTCTAGGATAATTAGTACTATTGTTGGTAATACCTGTTTCTTCTTCAGTGTAATGCATACTATAAACTTTTCTTTTGTCTGAGTTTGTTATTAATAGATCAGTAGTTTTTTGTTACTTAGATAATGGAAATAGAAGAGCAGAAGCAGAAGCAGTTGGAATTACTTGAACAAATTGAACAACAGAAGTTAAGATTAGAAGCTGATTGCTTCAGGGCTCAGCTAGAAGAAGAAAAAAGAAGAAAAACTCAACAGACTGGGGTAGGATGTTGGGAAATCTCATCCGCACAAAGATCACTGGGGGATAAGAAAATATAAGCAATCTTAACATTTGGAAAAGTAAATTGCATTTCTAAGTCTTATTTGGTAATTTTTTCTCCTAATTGTAATATACGTACAAGTTTATACAGACCTAACGGCTTTCATCTTTCAGCCTCTAGAGGGTACCAGTGTATGTGACCATAGTTTGTATATACTGGGTATGTTGAGCTCTTGGACTTGGTTGGCACTAAAAGAAAATGGTGGATGCTATCATTTTTTTAAATTTTTTTAAATTTTTTTGCTTTTGATGATGTCATTTCCTAATAATGGAAGTGCAGTCTCTTTTATAAAAAAGAATAAAGCTATATGGAAGTTAATTTTAGAACTTCAGTTCATATCAAATACTTTAGTACTTGTTTCTGGATTTGCCTTTTAATTAGTTTTGTCTTTTATTAGGTTGGCACTGCTCCAGCATCATACACCATAAGTATTGATGAAGAAAAGCATAGGCGGATGATTCGTATCTATCAACGTCAGCTTTTACAGCAAAACAGGTATTAGCCAGGGTACGACTCATACGTTATAGCATATGGCTACATCTTCGGGATTTATATTTATATGATGATTTAATCAGGGTTCCCTTAGAGTTATGGCACATAGATTTCTGTAAGTGCAGTGGGAACATTGTTTCTTTTCCACCATGATCCTGGCTAATCCTAGATTGCTGTTGAATTTAATGTATAGACAAATGAGAATATGGAGCATTTTTTGGATCAAAAAAAGAATAATACTTGTTTTGTTTTATTTTTGGTAGGTTTCATAAACAGTCCATTGAAACAGCCAGGAAACAATTGCTCGAATATCAGACTATGTTAAAAGGAAAGTACCCATCCATGACAGCTGCATCATTAATGTCTGCTCCTGTTACATCAGCCCCACCACAGAAATCTGAAAGACCGACTGTTACAACAGAACACTGGGATCAAGGTCAGAGACCCAAGTTGAGTCCTAACAAATATCAACCTATACTACCCATACAGATCCCCAGATTAGAACAAGATTATTTTCAGGTTCCAAGACAAAATCACTTCCCAGAAAGACTGGTAGAAACAAGAGAAACAGATGTTTTAGCCAAGAAATGTTTGGAGTCGCAAGAACAGCCAAAGCTATTTTCACAGACTGAAACACAACAGAGAGACTATAAATCAGTCCCTAAAGATCCTCATGTACTTCCAAGGGCTTTATCACATGATAGGCCACTAAAATTGCAGCATGCTAGTGAAGTAGCTGAAACTTTAGACTCCCAGCAAATGTTCTCAGAAAACAATGAAAGTACATTTTCTAAGTCAACTGAACCTTCTTCATTCCTACCACTGGTAGCTGAGCATTCATTTAGTTCTCTACCTGCTAAAGTTGAACCTGGAAAAATCAAAGAACCCTTTTCAACCTTGAGCAAAAGTGCAGTTTCTATAAGCCATTCTGTAATCAGCCAAATGAAGGATAAGTCTTTGCCACCCTCAGAAAACATCACAGCCCAGCAAGGTAATTTGAAGGCTCTCCAAGAGCAGTTGGACCTACAGAAGGAAGTTCTTCGGTCCAGACAGGAAGCTCAGGAACAATTGCTTTTGGGCAAACAGAAAGAATTAGAAAGGCAAATTGGCATCTCTCTATTCCTTCCATTGGTACCTCTGGATTCCTCTGCTCCACTGCCTTCTGCCAAAGCTGAATCAGGGAGAATCCAGGAATCTTCTTCAACCAAGAATGATACTACAGTTTCTTCAGGCCCCGCCAGGGTTCCACAACCTCAGAATAGGCTTTTGAGTTTTTCACAGCCTATCTTACCACAACAAGATAATTTAAAACTTCTTCAGGAGCAGTTAAATTCCCAGAGGGACAACCTTCAAGCCAGGCGGGAAGCCCAGGAAGTTTTATGTGTACATCAGCAGGGTAAGCTGGATAGAAGACTGTGGTCTGAACAGACTGAGCCGCCTTCTCTCCCACCTCAGGTAGCTCAGCATACATTTACTTCATTACTTCCTGCTAGTACTCAATCTGGAAAAATCCAGGAGCAGTATTCATCTAAGAGTGAGGAAGGATTTCTCTCAAACCAGTCTGAAATCCCCAAATCTCAGGATGGCTCTTTGAGTTTCCTCCAGCAGTTCCTACCTTTGCATGATAGTTTGAAGTTGCTCCAAGAGCAGCTGACTGCACAGAGGGATGCTCTTCAGGCTAGGCATGAAGCCCAGGTGGGACTACTTGTACAAAGACAAGAGAATCTGGAGGATAGTAAGTCGGGACACATGAGTTCTTCATTCCCACCAATGGTTGCTCAACGTTCGGTTGCTCTGCAGGCTTCTGCTAAAATGGAGCCTAGGAGAATTCAGAACCTTTACTTGTCCGGGGAGAGTACAGTTCCCTCGAGTTACTCGGTAATCCCAGCATTTCAGGATGAGTCTCTCCGTTTTCCACAGCACAGCCTGCCACAGCAAGAAAATTTGACAGCACCCCAAGAACAGACACACATTCAGAGGATAAGAATTGGTGCTAAACAGGAAACTCAGGAATTTGTACACAAACAACGTGAATTAGTAAAAGGAATTTCTTCTGAACAGACTGGCCCCTTTTTATCCTTGTCCCAGGTATCTGAATCTGAAAGATGCCAGGAATTTATGGCAAGTGACAATGCAGGGCCCTTGAGCCATTCTGAGATCTCAAGATCTCAGGAAAGGTTTCTAAGATTTTCACAAGATAATTTGGAGGACCACCAAGAATGGCTAGACACAGAGGAGGCCCATCGTTTTAGCCAGAAAACCCAAGGAAATACATCCTCTGAACAGACTGGTTCCTCCTTATTTGTACCCCAGTTAGGACAGCTTTCATTTACTTCGTTACCTTCCGAATCTGGTACAACTCAGGAACCTCTTTCAACAGAGAGTGATGGCAAAATTCCTTTGCGCCATATTCAGATCCCACATTTGCAGGATAGGCTTTTGAGGTTATCACAACTTATCCAGCCTCAACAAGATAATTTGAAGGCACTTCAAGAACGGTTAGCTACACAAAGGGAAGCCATCATTGAATCTAGACGAGAAGCCCAGACAGAGTTATGTAAACAGGAAGAGTGGAAGGGAGGAATATCTCCTGGCCAGGTTGGCACCTCTTCCTTCTTACCACTAAGCGTACAACATTCATTTGCTTCATTACCTCTTACTGAAACTGTGAGAATCCAAGAATCTTGCCCAACTAAGAGTTATAATATAGCTTCCTCACATCCTTCTGAGATACCAAGATTGCCTGTTAGTCTTTTGGGTGATTCACAGCCTGGTTTACCTCAACAGGTTATGTTACCCAAACAAAATAAATTTGAGGAAAAGATATCTTCTGAGCATTTTATTCAACCTCACCATCATGATTTGAAGGTACTTCAGCAGCAGTTAGATGTACAGAGGAAAACCATTCAGTTTAGACAGGAAGTCCAAGAAGAGTTGCTTTTGCAAAGATTAAGTAAATTGGAGAAAAGGGTATCATCTGAGCAGGTTAGTGCCTCTTCATCTTTATCCCACGTAGCACTTCCTGTTGACTCTGAAAGACTCCAAAACTCTTTCACAACCAGAAGTGACTATACTGATCCCTCAAGTCATCCTGAGATCCGCAGATCACAGGATAGGCTTTTGAATTTATCACAGCCTATTCTGCCTCAGCAAGATCACTTGGCAGCCCAGTTGGACTTG
The DNA here is from genome assembly GCA_028533065.1 of Trachops cirrhosus. Lineage (NCBI taxonomy): Eukaryota > Metazoa > Chordata > Mammalia > Chiroptera > Phyllostomidae > Trachops > Trachops cirrhosus. The sequence goes on along the minus strand of JAPYXV010001290.1, from coordinate 2,968 downwards.
CAAAGGGAAGTGGTACACTCTGATGAAAAGGCCCAGGAAGACCTACTTTTAAACACAAAAAGTAAGTTGATTGAAAGTGAGTCTTCTGAGCACACTACTCCTTCTTTATTTCTGCCCAAGGAAAGAGAGCATTCATTTATTCCACTTCCTTTTGCTGAAGTTAAAAATAAAGACATTTGTGAATTGGAGTCATCCAAGAATGAACATGCAGTTTCTTCAAGCGATTCTATGATCCCCAAATTTCAAGATAGACTTTTGAGTTTTTCACAGCCTGTCTTAGCTCAGCAAGGTAACTTGGAACTTCAGAAGCAGATAGATCTACAAAAAGAAGTTCTGCATTATAGGCAAAAAGTGCAAGAAGAACTGCTAGTACAGAGACAAACAGCACTGCAGCACCAGATACTGAAACATCAAGAGACCTTGAAGGATTTCTTTCAAGACAATCAGGTGTGTATTAAACTTGAATGTTTAAGAATTAAGCAATGGAGTTAATCTGACTCAGACAAGCTAAATGTTTGCATCTTAGGCCTAAATGTTACAAGTTCTTACTTATTGAGAATAAGCAGTTTGACCTTAACTGCTTTAATTTTCTACCTTAAACAATATGAAAATACATAAACACTACCTTGCATGGTGTTTATGAGGTTAATAGTTATTTGAAGCCCATCTAGTTTGAGCCAGTAGTTTGATACAACCAAAAGCAAACCCTCTTAAGAAATGTAGATTGTCATTTGAAGTTTTGTTACAAAGGATTTTTAGCTTGCCATAAGAAGATTAAGTTGTAAAATAACCGGTTAGCAGAATTTCTCTTACACAAATAGCAGACCTTGTGCTTCCTGTAGCACTTTTCCGTAGCTACACTTTCGTATAGCACTTGGTTGACATTTGTGTGTGAATGAAAATCAGTACCCTCTTTTTTCATATGTGATGAAATTAACACCTGTTGTAAAATTGGCATGATTTTAGGGTGATGGACAGCTGGACCTGCTGCTTATCACTGAATTATTGAGAAGACTCTAGCATAGCCACTCAGACATTCATAGTTATCTTTATGGGAGATAAGTATATATTCTCCTAAGTATGCCTGTGCCCATTTTACTTCAGAAGGCTGGCTATTTCCTAAATTTATGATTTAACCTATAAGTCCTTTGATGTTCTGAAGAAGCTTGAGTTGAGTTCATGAGAACTTGAGTTCTAGGGATTACTGGTCATTTGAAGGAAAAGTAGTGAGAAAACAAAACATACTCGGGTAGTGGGGAAAGAGACGTATACTGAAGTAACATCTCTTACTGAAGTGTACAGTGAAGGTTAAGTTTTTAGGTTGAAGGCTGTGGGTGGTTATACTTTTCAGTGGAAATAGTATCTTTCAATATATAAGTGTTTATCATATTTTATCTATTCATAAGTTGTAACAGTATGATTGATATAACTGTTTGGTTGAGATTCTAATTTAAGAACCAGATAGAAATTTAATGAATGCTTCACATAATCTCTCATCGTGTGTCATCCCCAATCTCATCTGTGCAGTTTCAGACAAGTAAGCCCACTCTTGAAAATGATTTAAAACCCCAGATGCTCAGAGAGTGGCTTCCTCATCTTCAAGACCAAGCAAGAGATGATTATGAAAATATTAGTCCTGCAGATAGCAGCAACTCTGCTGATAATCAGCTGCTTTCAGAAGGTAGTAGTACCAAACAGAGTGGTAAGATAATTGGGTTTTATTGTAATTATTCTGCTGAGTATTCTTTGCTTTCTTTTCCTGTAAGTTGCTGGCTAAAGAGAAGTTTGTAATATGTTAACAGATTTGTATTCTGCCTAACTTTATCATTGACTTGATAGGTGAGCATCTGATCCAAGAGCTGGGCAGGAGAGCCTCGAAGCCACCTGTAGCAAAAGTTAAATGTGGATTGGACTTGAACCAGCATGAACTCAGTGCTATACAAGAGGTAGAATCACCAGCGAGTGGCAGACCTTCTACACTAGGTAAACATATGGTTCGATAAAATGTTTTTTTTTATAGTTTGCTGGTCTTCTACATTTTTTTCAGGATGCTAAATTTTTGGCATTGAAGAAGCCTAGCTGTGAGTACCTGTGAAAAGAAAAAGATGGTTTTCATAAACAGTATATAAAATTTAGACAAAGAATTGTGGCATAGGTAACTGGGTTTTTCTTGTATCTGGGAGAAACCAATTTACTGTAGACAAAAATTCCCACATTCTGACACTCTTGCTTCCCTCTCCTTCCTTTCACATCTGCCTTCTAAACCTGTTTCTTTGGGGTACATCTCATTTTTTCTCTTTTCCCTTGTTGCTGTTCTACTTCAGTACTTTCATTGTTCTTTTCCTGTATCTTTTATAAGTTAAGAATTATGCTTAAGATCCTGGCATTAAGGACAGTTAGCTATGTTTCTTCACTGTACTTCTTCCTAGATCCAATTATCCAGAAAAACTCCTCTCTGCAATCCTTGGTAAATAGCCCTGTTTGAATTTCATAATTATTTTTAGATTTCAGACTTACCAAATAGTTTTCTTGATCAAATTTATCAAAGTAAATCCTTTTTAAGAGAGAAATGAGCTTTATCAATAGAAAGATACATGGAAGTATGATGTTAATATTAGTTATTTTGGGGGAACCGACAGAAGATGGCGGCGTGGTAGGATGCAGCAGATTCTACTCTCCCACAACCAGGGAAAAAAATCTGAGTCATTTTAGGTAGGAACAGAGCAAAGAGCCAACATTATCACTCCATAAATGAAAATAGGAGATCGCAAATTGTAGCGGACATTGAAAAACCCGAAGAGAGAGCGTGGTTTGGTGAAAGTCTCGGAAACCACAGCATTGAAAAAGGAAAAGGTGCAGGGGCTCCGCGGGACCGGTGCGGCCCAGGCCCCGGAGGTAGGAGAAGTGGGCGCCCCTCGGGACCCAGAGAGTGCGCACCCATGGACCCGAAAAAGCCCAGGCACTCCCC
>JAPYXV010001289.1:0-14259 GCA_028533065.1 Trachops cirrhosus | reverse complement strand
GGAAAAGATATTTGAACAAATAATAAAGGAGAACTTCCCCAATCGGGCAAAGGAAATAGAATTCCAGGAAGTCCAGGAAGCTCAGAGAATCCCAAAGAAGTTGGATCCAAGGAGGAACACACCAAGGCACATCTTAATTACATTAGCCAAGGTAAAAATGAAGGAGAGAATCCTAGAAGCAGCAAGAGATAAGGGGACATTGACCTACAAAGGAGTTTCCATAAGTCTGTCAGCTGATTTCTCAAAAGAAACCTTGCAGGCAAGAAGGGGCTGGAAAGAAGTATTCCAAGTCATGGAAGGACAAGGACCTACATCCCAGATTGCTCTATCCAGCAAAGCTTTCATTTAGAATGGAAGGGCAGATCAAGTGCTTCTCAGATAAGGTCAAGTGAAAGGAGTTTATCATCACCAAGCCCTGGCTATATGAAATGTTAAAGGAACTTATCTAAGAAAAGGAAGATAAAAACATGTATAGTAAAATGACAGCAAACTCACAATTATTAACAACCACACCTGAAACAAAAATGAAAACAAGCTAAGCAAACAACTAGAACAGGAACACAATCACAGGAATGGAGATCACATGGAAGGTTAGCAACAGGGAAGTGGGAGGAGGAGAAAGGGGGTGAAGTTGCAGAGAATAAGTAGCATAGATGGTAGGTAGAAAATAGACAGGGGGAGGGCAAGAATAGTAGGGTAAATATAGAAGCTAAAGAACTTATGACACATGGACATGAATTAAAGGAGGGGGTGTGCAGGGTGGAGGGGAGTGAAGGGGGGAAAATGGGACAACTCTAATATCATAATCAATAAAATATATTAAAAAACTTAAAAAAAGAAAATAATGGTGAGAGGACAATGATTTGTAATGAAAATGAAGGCACTTACTGAGTATTTAACCATGAAAAATGTGCACTAATTCCTCAAAAGCTAACATGCCATGCCTTCCAATAAACTCTTATCTGTCACAGTAACCTAAACTAGAGCATTAAAATCTCATGACTAGAACCCCATAGTAAGGAACACATTCTTGCATTTCAGTCACTTATCTGGCTAGCTTTTTGTCCCATTAAATGTTATCCCTTGATAACTTTTTGGTCCACTAAGTTACCATGCCACCCCTTCCTTATTTTGTATTTTCCATCACTGCTACCTCCTCTTCCTGTGGTCCTGGGCCTTTTACCTTCTCTATTATACACCAGTGTGCAGCAGTAGATAGCACAGGGTCTGGGCTCAAGAAACAGTAGCAATTAAAGTGCACACATTTTCCTTACAGAGTTCTTTTAGAATCCATCACAGGGAGCTACTGTTTTCTTTCCCAGGGCTTTGAGATCCTTGAGGGCAGGAAGGCGTACTTTCAATAGTATCCATTAAAAACGGCTGATATAGCCCTAGCTGGTGTGGCTCAGTGGATTGAGTGCTAGCCTGTGAACCAAAGGGTCACTAGTTCGATTTCCAGTCAGGGCACATGCCGGAGTTGCAGAGCAGCTCTCCACTTGGGGGTGCGTGAGAAGCAACCACACATTGATGTTTCTCTCAGTGTCTTTATCCCTCCCTTCCCCTCTCTCTGAAAATAGATAAAATCTTTGGAGAAAAAGAAGTTACTGTAAATTTTACCAGCAAATAAAAAGTTTCACAGAATCATTTCTAGTGCTAAACATGGAATAAGAACTATAATTGTTAGCGGCATTATCATCATTCTTATCCTTCATCACATTCCCAGCACTTAACCTAGCACAGGGCCCACATATTACAAACACTAATATATATAAGGTCTGTCCAGAAGGTATCTAGCCATGTAATATGAAAAATAGATACATTTATTCAAGATACAAGATACAAGAAACTGTACATAGGACAATGACATCTCAGTCCCCTTCATAGTAGGTACCTTGGGACCTCACACAGTTCTCCCAGTCGCCATCAGCTGTCCCATTTTGTATCTTCCTGAATCTCATCAATGGTCTGAAACCTCTTCTCTTTCAAAGGTGATTTTAGTTTTGGAAAAAGCCAGAAGTCACAGGGCACCAAATCTGGGCTGTAGGGGTAGGATTGAGTTGCCTGGGTGATTTGATGTTTCGCCAAAAAACTCTGCAGGAGACATGATTCATAAGTGGGCATGCTGTTGTGATGAATCTGCCAATCACCAGTTGTCCATAGCTGCAGCCTTCTGAATCATCCAAATAGTTTCTACAGAGGAATGTTCAAGCTTAACACAAAATTTGATGCAGATTCATTGCTCTACTCACTCAGTCATTTTGAATGCAATGGCCACACAGTACGCATGCTCACTCAGTGGCATCTATGGCCCCCACTGACTAGTACAATGAAGTTGTCACTGTTCATGCATGTGCATTCCAGTCCACACTTGTTGGCTGCCAGGTTACATCGATGTTTTGCAAACCATTCTTGTTATATAACAATGGCTGGAATATATATATAATAGAATGAATATATATATATATATATATATATATATATATATATATATATATAGTCTCCATTATCTAAAACCCTTCTGTCCATAGTACTTCAGAATTTCTCATATTTGAGAAAAATAATGTGTGGCACCTATAGCAGACCTCAAATAACATTGTTTTATTCAATGCCATTTCATTATAACATTGATGAGATGCCAGAGGGACTTAAATCTTATTTCTAGCAATTAGTTTATGATAAAATTGGTTTTCCTTAAAATCACCAATCCTATCTATGACATTAAGTGAAGACTTATTCTACTATAAATAGTACCCCAGCAAGATCTAAAGTAATTTCCAATAACACAATACATTTAATATATCTATAGTGAAAAAAAGAAATATTCACTCCAAGTTGGATTGGTAAAGAATACAAAAGTCCTCATATATCAAATTAGGAAAATTTTTGCTGTTAAATGAATTTGAGGGCAAATTTAAAAGAAAAAATATACTTCACTTTCAGACTTTGGATTCTGGAATGTGGATAGGAGATCGTGAATATGTATAAATTAATTTAATAAATAAATGAGTAGAAAAGGATAATCTTTAGCCTCCGCACCATTGTCAGAGTAGGGAGATATTAACTATTCTCCTGTACCTCCTTGAGCAAGTTTTCTTTCTTTGTCTTACATCAAAATTGAACAATTATTCTGTGACAGTAGACATGCTCTATATAATATAACTTCTAAGTAAGCCAGTTCTTCCCCTTTATCCTAATAACTCGGCTTCAAATAGTACATAGGCAAAAGAATGGTACATTTGTTAGGTAGGCAACTCTGTCACTCACTGGCAAAAAACCTTTACCTCTTTTAGTGGAAATATCTTCTGTAAACCTAAGAAAGGGTAAATTTGGGTTATAAATAGCTAATATTTACTGAGTACCTTTCAGGGCACAATTATTGCCCATATTTAACAGATTAGGGAACTGAGATTCAAAGAGTTAGGTTATGCCAGTCCTTTCCATGTCAGTCAGGAGGGCAATAATTGAGAGAATGGAAGGAAAAATATGAGAATGAGTCAAAGTGCTAACTATACACATACAAAATAGTATGAAGATGATAACATTGTAACAAATTAAAAACTTGATGCTTCTGCCTACTCCTCTGCTAGCTTTTTGTGCTACAGTAACTATAGCAAGGACAGAGTGTGAAATTAAGAACTGAATGGGAAAATCAGTGAGATGGAAATACCCTAGTGTCAGGGAGAAGCAAGGGCCACTTAATTGCAAGATTAAAGGTGGTATGTTTTATTAGTAGTTAAAAATGGAAATGATGTCATCATCAAGTATTCTTTAGCAATGTTTCTTAGTATTCAGAGTGTAGTTTTGTGGTTTGAAAACAATTTAAACTGACCAAAACTAATGCTGCTTTGACTGATTTTGTATTGGATTCTTCCCTTCCCCTCTCCCTCAACTCAGTCTCTTCTATGAATACACAGTGAATCTGGTATATCTTGATGGTTGAATAAACTCTTTGATTTTTGAATTATTTTGAGATTAACTGAATTTGAAATGTGGGCTGCCTGCAATGTCATGCTGGCACAAAAAGATGAGCTTTGTTATTGACAAAGAAGACTGGCAAACAACATTTTTTATTATTGTTCTCCTGCACTGAACTCATGTTAGTTTCAGCCTGGTTCAGCTGCCTAGATCAGTGCTGCAAGGCCAAGTTCAAAAGTGCAATTTAAAATTTTCTCTCTCAATTCCCATGAACTGCCATGCAGTACAGGGTGATTCTGCCTAGGCGACCACACGCATATTTCTTGCTACAATCAAAGAACATTGTCCATTATATTATGTAAATTTTTGAGAACTTACGTAATGTCCCAAATGAATATAAGCTGCCATTCAAGAATCACATGGGTAAATTGAATCAGAATGTCACTGAAGTTGTTGGAGGTTTGCATGTGAGCCCTATAATCTTGTCCTTGGTCCCAAAGGAAACCTAGCAATTTCACATCAGCCTTAGGGCCTCAGTCTGTAGGGTCCAAAGTAATCAATCGTCCTCTTTACTCCTATAGTAATTCCCAATCTTTCTCCTCTTTTGTCTCTGTTTATTTTCCTTATTCAAGACTCTGCTATCTACATGAAACAACTACTTTTCCATCCATATGGTCACCTCTACCAGCTTATTATCCCCTCTCCCTTGATGTGAAAGCACCCATGAGGTAGGCACAATGACTAGCCAGTCTATTCAGCCACATATTAGGAATTCTGCTTTAATGCATAGATAAGAATGCTTTTAAATGCCCTTGTAAGGAATTTGCACAGGCTGGTACTTCTGCAGTGTTCACTCTTTTAGCTTTTCTATTATACAGAGTAAACCTTATGAATCACATGTTTATAGTATCAATGTCCAGGGGATACAACAGTGCTAAAGAAAAAAGTTAGACAAAAGGTCTCTTGAATGTCTCCTGGGAAACAATCAGTAAGGCAGTCCTTGAGCATGATGACAAGTGAGAGGGTGACCCAATTACAAACATGAGAAACCCAAGACCTACCGAAACCCCAGCCCTTTCAGATCTCTCCCTGTTTTAAATTCAGGGTCAGGAAAAATAGGGATGCCTCTGGGCAACTAAAAAAGAGCAACCTTCCTACACATCCTCACAGGACCTCTATGCTACCACGGCTGACCAATTAATCCGCAAACCACTCAGAAATACTTCCTCCTTACCATTTTTTGTGTCAGCTCCAACAAGCTCCAAGCTGAAATCACTGGGGACAACCAATTCTTCTCTACCAGTTATACACTGCTTTTACCTCACACGGCAGCAATAACTTGAGCTCCAAGCATCATACATAAACTTTCCAGATATGACTATTGAATATTTTGCTATTATCCTTACCATTCATATAACTGCAAGCAGCTTGAGGCAAAAGCCTCATTGCTGGATCTCCTGGTGATGTCTATCACACAGTAGATGCCCAATAAATATGTGCTGGATTGAGTTGCACTGGTCAGTAACATTATCAGTATTAAATTATTCTGTTTCCCACTCTATTCACTAAGACAACTGCAGCCCTCTCTGCTGTTCTTTGCTTCATTGCTAAGACAAAGAATGAAGCTGTCACTTTAAATCTAGTGGCCTTCCTTTTATTGAATGCTAATCGTCTACAAGGTTTTTCTCTCCCACTGATACCATATGAGGAAACAATTAACAATATTTTTATGATGTCATAAATGATCTCAATATTAATTTTATCAAGCTTGCCTCTTGGGGGATTTTATTCAGAAATCAATCAGGTTGCATTATAAATTAAAAAGAAGAAAAAAGCAATTCATAGCTTTCTCTTTTAACATGAACACATTAGTTAGGGATATCCTAATTAAAATCTCAGGATTGTGTCACAAATGATCTATTCATTTTTTTCTTATAGCTATATACTTAATTTGTTATTCTGCCAAAATTACTTGTTCCAATAACTGCTTCTATATTTGCTGTCCACACACTGGTGCTCTCACAGGTTCTTTTTCCCCAGGATACTGGACCCATAGACAATTCATTATGTCCATTACAGCTATGTGCTTGTCACCCAATGATAGGCACATCTTCTAAATCCAAACTCACTTCTCCAATTAGGCAGTCCATTAAACATTTCCATTGAAAATTCCATTTATTTTACCTTCCTTTCAACATCAGCCAATAATTATGGCTACTCTGATGACCAGTATAATTTCTCTCTAGCCCTATTACTTTCTTATATTCAATACACATGCAAACTCAGAACTTAAAGTTCCCAGTGGTTTTGGTCAGTGTACTACATTTAGCAAATTGTCATCCATATTTTTTCTAGTTATTCATCTGAATGTCCATGACCTGTATGATTTTTACCATAGCAAATCTTCTATTTCAAGATTGAAATGAGTCGAGAGGCTACAAATACATGAACACCACATTATTGAAATTATCTAATTAGTTGGTAATAATCCTGTTTATACAGTTTTTATAACTTCCATGTCTGCTCAGTTTCCTTTTTCCTCAATCTCTTGGACTCTGACACATTAATGCATTTTACTTCCCTAAGTCATGTTACAGGAAGTATATTTTTGATCACTTGGTATATTCTTTCAATTCTCCGATCAATGTGAAAAAGAATTAAATCAGCCATTCTGGAGCCTACTCTATTTGTTAAGAATGTTTGTCCACTCAATATTGTTAAGCAGCAAGAATTCTATACAATAATTTGGTTAAAGACTTCCTAGACAGTTGCATGAGAATCCTGGATCAAATAGCTTAGCCACTGAAAGATTTGACTCTAAAGGTATTATGATTTGACTTATGTTCTAAGAAGATCACATTGACTGTTATAAACAGAGTAGACCATATGGAAGGATAAAAATAGAAAGACCAATTAATAGGCTCTTTTAATAATCCAGGTGAGACTATGTGCCTTGAAATTTGCTACCATGTGCTACTATGGTGTGCTACCATGAAAATGGTAGCAATAGAAGTGGTGAGAAGTGATCAGAAGCTGGATATATTTTAAATATAAGGAAATATTTTTAAATACAATCTCTATTTACTGAAATTGAAAAGAGGAGAAAAGTTTGGAGCAGGAGTTGCATTTTGAGTGTTTTAAATTTGCGATACTTTTTAGAAATTAAAGTGAAAATTAATATTAGGTGGTTCTCTATTTGATCCTGGGCTTTTAGGAAAAGTCTAAGCCAAAAACATAAATTTATGGCTATTCTGCCATATAGATGGTGGTTAAAGCCATGAGACCAAATGAGGTCATCAAGGCAATGAGAACAGATGGAGTAAATTTCCAAGAAATGATATCTTCAGCAGTTAGAAGTAATAGGATAAAATTATATCTTGGAATTAACTGCATAAATTGTTAACATGGAAGAAGGAATGATCAACTGGGACAAATACTGCTAAAAAGACAAATAAGATGAGGACTGAGAATTAACAACTGTGTTTGTCAATTTATTGATGATTGGTGACTGTGATGAATCACTCCAGGGAGAGATGATTATACAAGCCTAATTAAGTGAGTTCAGGACAGAAGCTGTCCAGAATGTATCCCCTGTTCAGATCCTTCTTTTACCAGTTTGATCCCTGGCTACACCATTTTGATATAGCCAGGGAGCACTCAGATGACAAATTCAGCCAGATGTTCTAACAAGAGTTTGCACATTTTCCATAAGAGAAGAAAGGAAATAGAAATTAACATGTGTGGCAGAACTAGTGGCAACATCAGCAGTGTCCTAATCAGCTGTTTCCTGCTATGAAAGTGTTACTTTGTTCCCTGAAGCTTCTTTAGATTTTGTTCTTTGCAAACTTCGTTTCCCAACCTCCCTTCAATTACAGCAGCACCTAATGTCCTTCACAGATAAATTTTTAGCCTGGGTGTGTATGTATGGCTTGAAGCCCAGAACTCCAACTTACTCAGTAGTATAACCTTGTCTGGAAGCCAGGCCACTTGTTATAGTAGTAAGGGTTGGCAGAGTAGCTCATATTTTAGATAAATAGTCCTGGCTTCCCATCCTCAAGTATCCAAGGTTCAGGAAGTTGTTTTGATTTTCCTTGAAGGTTTTTGTTTTCTGAAGCAGCAACAGAATTGGCTTAGAACTCAGTGCATTATCTACTATTTAATTTGGTAAACATGGATTATACCATATACCTGAGAACTCAAGGGAATAGAAGAAAGAAAACTAGTGGGGCGTAGGTAGACTGAGATGTAACAATTGGGGAAGGCCACAAGGGATGCCCAAAAGTAGGACTTCTTTTTCAGGACTTCTTAAGCAAAACAGGACTTCTTAAACTACTTCTTTCCCCTAATATGTTCTTTTTCCAGATAACACTTAAATATGCTTGATGAAGTTTTAAAAAAAGTAAGCCCTTTTTTAAAAATGAAGAAATAAAAAGGTAAGAAAAACTCTGTCCACTGAACAGCAATTAGAAATGAAGTTAAAGTGGCTTTGAAATGACAGTGTCAATCAGTAGAGAAGGATAATCAATTGACATAGGACCTTTCAAGGCCACATTAAGTAAATATTGCAGGCAAAACCTATGGTTTAAACTATCTATTTTATCTTCATTTCCTGTGACTAAACACCTCTGTATCTACCCTAGAACAGTTCTCAAATCTGGGGCCTATACCCCAAAACTCTAATTTAGTAAATGTATGTTGTAAATTCTAATCTCCCTGAAGGCAGTTCTTAGCACAATGTCTGACCTATGATAGTATTCAATAACAATCTGGAGAATAAATAAATAAATTTTAAAGAATTCTCCAGAATCAACCGTATGGGAAAACACATTTGCCAATGATACCTCAGACAAGGGTTTGATCTTCAAAATATATAAAGAAATTATACAACTCTACTCTAGAAAGACAGAAAACCCAATTAAAAATGGCCAAAAGACTTGAATATCCAGACACTCCTTCTCCAAGGAGGATATACAAACAGCCCAGAAACATATGAAAAGACATTCAGCATCACTAGCCATCAGAGAAATGCCAATTAAAACCACAATGAGATATCACCTCACACCAGTCAGATTGGCCATGATAAACAAAGCAAGAAACAAGGGCTGGCGACGATGTGGAGAAAAGGGAACCCTAGTGCACTGTTGGTGGGAATGCAGACTGGTGCAGCCATTATGGGAAAACAATATGAAATTTCCTCAGAAAACCAAAAATGGAACTCCCTTTTGACCCAGCAATTCCACTGCTAGGATTATATCCTAAGAACCCTGAAACACCAATTCAAAAGAACCTACGCACCCCAATGTTCATAGCAGCACAATTTTCAATAGCCAAGTGCTGGAAGCAACCTAAGTGCCCATCAGTAAATGAATGAATCAAAAAAGGATGGTACATTTATACAATGGAATACTATGCAGCAGAATGAAAGAAGGAGCTCCTACCCTTTGCGAGAGCATGGATGGAGCTGGAGAGCACTATGCTAAGTGAAGTAAGTCAGGAGGTGAGAGACAAATACCATATGATCTCACCTATAAGTGGAACCTAATCAACAAAACAAAGAAGCAATCAAAATATAACCAGAGACATTGAAATTAAGAACAAACGGACAGTTACCAGAGGGGAGATGGGAGGAGATAATGGGGGAAAAAGGGTGAAGGGTTTTCAGGGACAACTATAAAGGACACATGGACAAAACCAAGGGGAGTGGAATAAGGGGAAGGAGGTGAGGATGGCTTGGGCGGGAGGGAGAGAGGTGAGGGGAAAAGGCAGATAACTGTCCTTGAACAACAATAAAATTTTAAAAAATGGGAAAAAAATCTGTAGGTGTTTATAGTTTTTAGGAGTTCCATAGAAAGATTCTTTGTTTTACTTTATTTTACTTTACTTTAAAATCTGTATGGTTTTATTAATCAATGTGCCCCAAATAAACTCTATATTTAAAAGAGAAAAAAGTAAAAGAAAAACAAGAAAAAAAAGAATTCTCCAGAAAAATAAATAAAATTTTACATTGAATTTCAGGGGTGCCATCATTCATTATTTCAGACAATGTTTCTTTCTCAACACTTGCCACTGACTCAGAATAAGTCATAGTTTGGACTTTGTTGACATGAACATGATAACTTTATTCAGCCTACAGCAAAAAATAAGTATTTGTAAAATCCAAAGCAACTCTTCTTCAGCCCCAAGAATGAACCAGCAGATATAGAGGATAGTATTGCTTTAGGATAATAGATATCACTTTTTGAACGCTTAATATGTACTAGGAACTCTTCTAAGTGCTTCATGTGTAGTATCTGATGATCTAACCCAAGCATGAAAAGGAAAAGCCAAATAGGAAAAAAATGAGGAATAACAATTATTATAATAGTAATAGTAATAATAATAATAATAATACCTATTGGGCATTCACTACATGCAAAGAACTGTTGTGTTTTACATGAATTATCTTTCTCATGTAATCCTCATAAAACCCTATGAAGTAAGAACTATTATTATTCCCACCTAATAAATGAGGGTAACAAGAATCTGAGTGGTTAAGTGACTTGCCCAAGAGCATACAGCCAGTGAGTGGTGGAATCACGATTCAAAGATTGATATATATGATTCCAAAGCCTAAATTTTTGTCCAATCTGCTATATTGCCTCCCTTTTGGGAAAGCTGCCTATCCTAAATGTGATTTTTTTTTTATTCAAGTAAGATGTGTGGGAAATAATTTCACAAACAATACAATGCTATAAAATTATGTGTTTATTGTCATCATAATTTATCTGTATATTAACCATTTATTTTCTTCCTTTTAAGATGCTAGAAATGGTACTGAATACTGAGGATGGAGCTGTGAGCAAGACAAACATGTCACCTTACCTTAAGAGCTAACAGTCTAGTGGAAGAGCAAACATGTAAACAAAGAGTTACAATCAAATGGAGGAGGCAAAATGAGAAATGTTTGTATAAATTATTATGGTATTAGGGGTCACGAAAAAGAGGTATTAATCTACCTTGAAACTGTGGAGGGCAGACAGAGACTCTTTCCTAAAGTAGATCTAAGCTGAATCTTAAAGATATGTAAAATTATACAAGCCAGGGAGATGTGTGTGTATACATACACACACATGCACACACACACACAAGAAGATATTCTAGACAATGTACAACGTATAAAAAAACATAATGGCATATTATAGGGAAGGAATAAAGAACATCTCCAAAGCAAGGCTGGAAATATAGGCAGGATAAAGTGCTGAAAGGCATTAAATGCCGTATTAGGTAGGTTTAGAGCTTTATTCAGTACATAATGAAGAAACTGCAGTTTTAGCTATAGCAGTGACAAGATCAGATATTATTAAAGATGTCTCTGGTGGCAGTGTGGAGGATGGATTGGAAGGGAGAAGATCAGAGCTCAACTGAAAAGTATTATTATAGTCCAGAATTTAAAATGACAGAGCATTTAGTAGGACCAAAGTGGAAAGGACAAATGCAAGGAATATTTAGGAGAGAAAGTCAACGAGACAAAGTGATTTATCAGATATATGGTGAAATAAAGAAAGGAATAAAATATGATTTTTCCATTGAAGGACAAAATAGGCACATCATAAAAAAGAATGGGTTTGGGTGGGGAAATGATGAGTTCCATTTTGGACATAAAGTGTTTGAATTGCCTGTGAGACACTCAGCTGGAGATTCTGGCTTGCCACTGAATATATATCCTGACATTTCAGGGAAATGTTGGAGCTAAATCACAGATTTGGGAATCATCAGCACATAGGTGATGAGTGGATGGCATTGCCCAGTGAGAGTGTTGACCTTGTCAAGAGTAGTTTTCTTGGATAATGACAGAGGAAGCCAGTTTATAGTGGAAGGAAGAGGGAATAGAGGTGTGAAAGTAGAGACAGTGAATGTGATCTACTTAAGAATTTGGGAAAGAAGAAAATAAGAAAGAATGAAACTATGAGAATCAGGAAAGATGTTTTGTTTGTTTGTAGAGCAAGAAAGACTGAAACATCTTAATGGTTGCTCATAATCTCTTTCAAGGTCACTATTGAGATGGCAGTGTTATTGGAAATAGGCAAGTCACGTGCCTAATAGTGGATCATAGGAAAGAAGGCTAGCTCCCCAATGTTCTGAGAAATTTAGTAATGATTCTGAAAGATGAGGTTGACAGAGAGGGGTTGTTTAAGAATAAGACAAATAAATTGGCAATTCAGTTATTGGTATTTTTGGATTGTTAATACATTTAACAAAAAGGAGTTCAATAATTCAACATTACATGAAGCCAAAACAAAAATAAATCTGTCTATAGCTGCCTATATATCAAATTGTGCAGTATGTGATTGACTTCCTGCCAAGAACATTTGCTTGTTCCAACTTAGTCTGCTTTATCTAGACACAGTAATTATTTCATTTTGGCAATGATGCTTGGTTGAAATGAACACTTACTGATCCCTACATTTTCCCCCTTCTGAGTTCTCCTCATATTCCATTGTCTGCCTAATAAGTCTGTGTATGACAAGGCCTCTATGGTAAAGGCCTTCCAGAAAACAAGTCTTCAGATAGAGAGAATCACTAGAGGAGAGCCATAGTACTGATAACATTGGGCATTCACTGAGAAAAGAGCCACTCAGCTGAGCATCTGATCCACCTGCAAACAATCTCTGAGCAAATGATGACTGCTGCTCTTCCAAAGTCCACCCAAGATTCTGGGCCTAATCATATTGGGTCATGTAAATGGAGAAGGAAGTGTTGAAGGGTATTTTGCAAGCCATAGAAGCTTGATTTAATCCTGATAATTTGTTGTCACAAGTTAGCAATCACTTCTGGCTTCATATCATGATCACATGGGGGCACACTGCAGATCACAGTACAACTTGCCTCTTCTGAGGACTATTAGTATTCATAAAGCTACAAAACCCCTAAGTTATGAAATGGTACCTGCTGGTGCTAAAGTCTATTTCTCCAGCTATGTATTGTACTTTATTTCTCAATTAGACTTGACATTCAATATTATTTTGAATTATTTTCAGGTGTACAGGATAGTGGTTAGACAATCATATACTTTGTAAAGTGATCTCCCAATATTACAAGTACCTACCTGGCACCATATATAATTATGACAATATCATTGACTATATCCCTATGCCAGGGGTGTCAAACTCATTTTCACCAGAGGCCATATCAGCCTTGCACTTGCCTTCAAAGGGCTGAATGTAATTCAACTTCTTAACAGTTACATAGTTACATTTATACAGTCCTAAAATAATCTTGGCCCTTTGAAAGCAACCGTGAGGCTGATGTGGCCCCAGTGAAAATAAGTTTCACACCCCTACCCTATGCAGTTCTTTACATCCCTGTGGCTAGTATTGCATTTTATCACCTAAGCCCAAAACAATACTACTGGTGCTGAGTTGCACAACTTTGGCTTTTGTCTGTTGTTTCTAGGTCTGCAAAGGCTAGGAAAACCAGTCCATGGAGTCAGTAAGAGCAACAGACACCATAATAGCATTAGCTGCACTGTTTTGAGGTCCTAACTACATGTTAGCCACTCTTATTTTTCTTATTTAATCGTTTTAAAAAGATTTTATTTATTTCTAAAGAAGGGGGAGGGAGGGAGAAAGAAAGGGAGAGAAACATCAATGTGTGGTTGCTTCTTGCACGGTACCCCACACTGGGGACCTGGCCCGCAACCCAGGCATGTGCCCTGACTAGGAATCTAACCAGCAACCCTTTGGTTCACAGGCCTGAATTCAATCCACTGAACCACACCAGCCAGGGATTTTACTTAATTTTTATTGTATTTTTTCCATTACCATTTAGTCCCCGTATACCCCCTTCCTCCCAGCAATCACCACACTGTTGTGTAAGACCTTGAGTCCCTTTTCCTTTTTACTCAATCCCTCCACCCCCTAACTTCCCATGCCCACTAGCTGTAATCTGCTGTCTATCTATGAGTCTGTCTCTGTTTTGCTTGTTACTTCAGTTTGTTCATTAGATTCCACATAAGTGAAATCATATGGTATTTGTCTTTGCCTGACTGGCTCATTTCACTTAGTGTAATGTTCTGCACATACATACATACAGTCACAAAGGGGAATTTTTTTATTTACTTTTTTATTTATTTTTATTGTTTATACTATTAAAGTTGTCCCCATTTCCCTCCCCCACCCTTAGCCAGCCTCTACTCAACCCTCACCACCCCCTTTCTCTCTGGCCAGCACCAGCAGTTGTCTGTGTCTATGGGTCATGTGTATATGTTCTTGGCTAATCACAAAGGGGAATTTTTTCTTCTTTTTTTAAAGATTTTATTTATTTATTTTTAGAGAGAGGAAGGGAGCAAAAAAGGGAGGGAGAGAA
>JAPYXV010001288.1:0-14260 GCA_028533065.1 Trachops cirrhosus | reverse complement strand
AGGCAGCAACATAAAATGGAGTAAAAATAGCCTCTGCAACAAATGGTGTTGGGAGAACTGGACAGCTACATGCAAAAAAATGAAACTCGATCACCAACTTACACCATACACAAAAATAAATTCAAGGTGGATAAAAGACTTAAATATAAGTCACAACACCATAAAAGTCTTAGAGGAGAACATAGGCAGGAAAATCTCAGATATTCTACACAGCAATATTTTCACTGATACATCCCCTAGAGCAAGGGACATAAAGGAAAGAATAAACAAGTGGGGCCTCATCAAAATAAAAAGCTTTTGCACAGCTGAAGAAAACAGTAGTAAAATGAACCAACTGTATGGGAAAATATATTTGCCAATGATTCCTCGGACAAGGGTTTGATCTCCAAAATATATAAAGAACTCACATGACTCCACTCCAGGAAGACAACCCAATTAAAAAATGGGCAAAGGACTTGAACAGACACTTCTCCAAGGAGGATATAAAGAGGGCCCAGAGACACATGAAAGGATGTTTAATATCACTAGACATCAGAGAGATGCTAATGAAAACCACAATGAGATACCACTTCACATAGGTCAGAATGGTCATCACAAACAAATCAACAAACAACAAGTGTTGACAATGTCTTCAAGTGTTGGAGACATTGTGGAGAAAAGGGAAACCTAGTGCGCAGTGACTAGAGCAGCCACTGTGGAAAACAGTATGAAATTTCCTCAGAAAACTATAGATGGAGGTGCCTTTTGACCCAGCAATACCACTGCTGGGATTATACCCTAAGAATCCTTAAAGTCAAATTCAAAAGAACCTACGTACCCCAATGTTCATAGCAGCCCAATTTACAATAACCAAGTGCTGGAAGCAACCTAAACACCCACCAGTAAATGAGTGGATCAAAAAACAATGGTACATTTACATAATGGAATACTACGCAGCAGAAAGAAAGAAGGAGCTTCTACCTTTTGCAATAGCATGGATGGAACTGGAGAACATTGTGTTAAGTGAAATAAGCCAGAAAGATAAATACCATATTATCTCACCTAAAGGGGAACCTAAGCCACAAAACAAGCAAGCAAACAAAATATAACTGGAAACACTGAAATAAAGAACAATCTGACAGTAACTAGAGGGGTTAGGGGAGAGGGTTAAAGGGGGAAAATAGGGAAAGGTCCATGAAGGAATATGTATAGAGGACACATGGACAAAACCAAAGGGGGTAGGTTCAGGCAGGAATAGGTGGGACAAGAGGCCATGGTGGTGTGAGAATGTAGACAACTGTACTTGAACAACAATTTAAAAAATCGTACATTAAATTTATAGTTTAGGAACTTATAGTCTAGATGGCAATGAAGGCACACATGGTTCACCTCTTTGCACAACCACATCAAAATTACAACTAAAATATAAAACAACCCTCACTCCAGAACATAAGAAATTGAGCTGAATGGAATCTGACAACCATGAGATCGAGTGAATGGAAGTCTGACAACTATGAAATTAAAGAAACCACATCCATCCAGACTGGTAGGAAGGGCACAGATACCGAATGGGCTGGCCCCACACCTACATAGATAAAAATTCGAAAGGAGTATCTCAGGAATGTGTAGTTCCAGATCCACACCAGGTCCCCCTGCCCAAGTACTGTGCCAGAAAGTTAAGTCCCCACAACTTCTGGCTGCAAAAACCACTGGGAATTGAGTCAGTGGAAGAAAATTTCGGAGCCCCAAGAAGTTCCTCTTAAAGAAACCACACATAGACTCACCTACTTAGACTCCCTCTGAGCTCCAGCACTGGGATAGCAGGTTGAAAGGCACCAGTGGTACATAGGGAGAAAGTGAAGTTTCCGGCATCAAGGTGAGCAGAGGCCATTGTCCCTTTGCTAAACCCTCCCCCAACGGAGTTGGCAAGCTGGTGTCATCTGAGACTCCATCAACCTGCCTAACACAGTTCAATCCACTTTGGAGATCCCCAGAGGCTCTGTGCCACCAAACTTATGGGTCCACCCAAGCTACTTTTCCATATGAATGGCTGATCTTGGCTCCTAAATCCTATCAAACAGGCAACAGCTGGCTTCAGTGAGCCCTAGTACAACCAAATTAGATTCACCCCTTGGCTTCACCTGGGAACCTCCCAGCCCAGCATAAGTAGCAGCCATCTCAGATTGCTGTGCAGTTCAGTCAGGGTGCCCCAGGCAACACACAGGTGGGGGCTGACCTTGGCTTATACTACCCAGGAGACTCCAGTGGCCAGTGCACCCAGTGGACAGCTATAGACCACGTCAGAGCACCACCACCCTGCCCCTGCACAGCTGATCCTCTACAGATGGTGGAGGTTGGTGGTCACTGGTCACATCCAGTTCTTGGAGCTGGCTGGCCTGGTATATCCCTTCCATTGATCTGCCAAAAACAACCAAGTTTCAACTACAAGAGGGAGGTTCACTCAGCCCACACAAAAGGCACACCTTGAGTACCCAGCTTGAGTGATAGGGGAGACTGTGCCACTGGACCCTACATTAGGCCACACTACCAAGACATGGAGTCAAAGCAGCTCTACCTAATACATAGAAACAAACACAGGGAGGCTGCCAAAATGAGGAGACAAAGAAATATGTTCCAAATGAAAGAACAGATCAAAACTCCAGAAATAGAGCTAAACCAAATGCAGATAAGCAATCTATCGGATGCAGAATTCAAAACACTGTTTATAAGGATGTTCAGGTAACTTAGTGAGGACCTCAGCAGCATAAAAAAGACCCAGTCAGAAACAAAGGATACACTAATTGAAATAAAGAACAACTTACAGGGAAACAACAATAGAGTGGGTGAAGCCTAGATTCAGATAAATGATTTGGAATATAAAGAGGCGAAAACAACCATGCAGAACAACAAGAAGAAAAAAATTTTAAAAATGAGGATAATATCAACAGCCTCTGGGCCAACATTTGCATCATGGTGGTGCCAGAGGAGAAAAGAAAGAGCAAGAAATTGTAAATCTGAAAAAATAGTGAAAGAAGAGTTCCCTAATTTGGTGAAGGACACAGACATGAAAACCCAGGAATTACAGAGAGTCCCAGCTATGATGGATGCAAAAAAGTTCACTCGAAGAAACATCATAATTACAAAACCAAAGGTTAAAGATAAAGAGAGACTCTTAAAAGCGGAAAGAGGAAAGAAGTTAGTTACCATATGGTTGCTAGATGAGAGGGCATGTGGAGAATGAGTGAAGAGGTGGGGGAATTAAAAAGTCCAAATAGGTAGTTACAGAATAGCCATGGGGATATAAAGTACAGTATAGGAAATGGGGTAGCCAAAATACTTATACATGTGACCCATGAAGATGAACAAGGGTGGGGGGATTGCCTGAGGGAGTAGGGGGCACTGGGTGGAGGAGTCAAAGGGGGAAAAATCAGGACAATTGTAATAGAATAATCAATAAAATATAATTCAAATTGTATAGATTACTTCACAAAGATTTGAAATTGTTTAAGAGCAGGATTTAGTATTATATTTTTAAAATATAAGCAGGAGAAATATTTACATGTACTTTTTGAAATTTTCAAGATAGTTTAGAATTTTTGTGTATTACCAGAGTTAATGTTTATAAGATTGGAGAAATCAGAGTTGGTGGGTAGGTTATGATAATGTGGGCAAACAAATTTAATATTTTATGACAAACATTCTTTATAAATTTTAGTGAATAAATACAAATTTCTGTAACAAACATTGTAACATTCCAACAAATACATCCTTGAGTTTATGGATTACCAACCTTTGTAATTAAAAATTGAATGTCACAGAATCATTTTACTCTTAATTACTACACATTTATGGAGAATGTAATTATAGATAAGTTTAAAATTAAGAATGTTGTCTCTTTTGTCTGTTATTATTTGTTGATTTTTTGAGATCACCAAGTGAAATTATTCCTTAATTTTCCTTGTCTCAGTTACTTGCTAATTATTGGCCTTTAGCTAAAAGCAGAAGAATGACAATGATTCTTCCTCACAAGATTTCTCAATAAATACCTTTGAACTTATGATTTATGGTTTCAATTATGATTTTACATAAAAATAAATGAATCTAAATTTTGGAGGTTCTCTACAATATAGTCTCACTATGTGAAATCATTTCAGTAGGCTATAATTTCTTTTTTCCCCCCAGGAATGTTATTTATTTATCCTTTTTTAAAAAATATATTTTATTGATTATGCTATTACAGTTGTCCCATTCCCCCCCCCTTATTCCTTCCCCTTCTCCCTGCACACCCTCTCCCACCAGCATTCCCCACCTTATTTCATGTCCATGGGTCATAGATATAAGTTCTTTGGCTTCTTCATTTCCTACACTATTCTTAACTTTCCCCTGTCTATTTTCTACCTACCATTTATTCTACTTATTCTCTGTACCTTTTCCCCCATCCCCTCCCCCACCAACTCCCCCACTGATAACCCTCCATGTGATCTCCATTTCTGTGATTCTGCTCCTGTTCTAGTTGTCTTCTTAGTTTGTTTTTGTTTTTGTTCTTGTTTTAGGTTTGGTTGTTAATAACTGTGAGTTATCATTTTACTGTTGGTATTTTTTATCTTCTTTTTCTTAGATAAGTTCCTTTAAAATTTCATATAATAAGGGCTGGGTGATGATGAATTCCTTGAACTTGACCTTATCTGGGAAGCACTTTATCTGCCCTTCCATTCTAAATGAAAGCTTTGCTAGATAGAGTAATCTTGGATGTAGAGTAATCTTGGATGTAAGTCCTTGCCTCTCATGACTTGGAATACTTCTTTCCAGCCCCTTCTTGCCTCCAAGGTCTGTTTTGAGAAATCAGCTGACAGTCTGATGGGAACTCCTTTGTAGGTAACTGTCTCCTTTTCTCTTGCTGCTTTTAAGATCCTCTCCTTATCTTTCATCTTGGCTAATGTAATTCTGATGTGCCTTGGTGTGTTCCTCCTTGGGTCCAATATCTTTGGGACTCTCTGAGCTTCCTGGACTTCCTGGCAGTCTATTTCCTTTGCCAGATTGGGGAAGTTCTCCTTCATTATTTGTTCAAATAAGTTTTCCAGTTGTTGCTCTTCCTATTCTCCTTCTGGTACCCCTATGATTCAGATGTTGGAACACTTAAAGATGTCCTGGAGCTTCCTAAGCCTCTTCTCATTTTTTTGAATTCTTGTTACTTCATTCTTTTCTGGTTGAATGTCTCTTTCTGCCTTCTGGTCCACACTGTTGATTAGAGTCCCAGTTTTCTTCACATCACTGTTGGTTCCCTGTACA
The DNA here is from genome assembly GCA_028533065.1 of Trachops cirrhosus. Classification (NCBI taxonomy): domain Eukaryota; kingdom Metazoa; phylum Chordata; class Mammalia; order Chiroptera; family Phyllostomidae; genus Trachops; species Trachops cirrhosus. The sequence goes on along the minus strand of JAPYXV010001288.1, from coordinate 8,992 downwards.
TTTTCCTTTATTTCACTTAGCATTGCCTTCATTTTTTCATCTAATTTGTGACCAAATTCAACCAATCCTGTGAGCATCCTGCTTACCAGTGTTTTGAACTGTGCATCTGATAGGTCGGCTATCTCTTCGCTGCTTAGTAGTATTTTTTCTGGAGCTTTGATCTGTTCTTTCATTTGGGCCACCTTTTTTTTTTTTTTTTTTTTTTGGTCTCAGTGTGCCTGTTACGTAGTTAGTGGCGGAGCCTTAGGAGTTCACCAGGGCAGGGCAACCCAGTTGCTGAGTTGTGATGCTGTATGTGGGGGAGGGATCCAAGAGGGAACAGTGCCACTTGCTTCACTCTCTGCCAGTTTTCAGTCACTTCCCCCATTACCCACAAGCAAATTGTGCCCTTCTGATACTGATCCTGGTTGGGCGGGCTTGTGCACATTCTAGGACACTGTGGGTCTCTTCAACGAACTCTCCTGTGAGGCTGAGAATTTCTCCCACTGCTGCCTCAACCCCCACAGGTGTTTTCATAGGCTTGAGGCTTCATTTCCCCAAACTGGAACCCTGGATTGTGAGGTCCATCTTGCTCCCTGGTTGTTCCTCCCAGTTTATCTTCATATGAATCTGGGACTGTCCAGTTTGCAAGCCACCACCTCACCCGGTCTGCCAGCTGCCACCTTTCCACAAGTCTTCTCTGCCTGGCTGTCTGTCTCCACCCTTCCTGCCTGTCTGGATGAATATTTCTTCTTTAACTCTTTGGTGGTCAGACTTCCATATAGTTTTATTTTCTGTCAGTTCTGGTGGGTTTTTATTTTTAAGGTTGTTGTCCTTTTGGTTGTGTGAGGAGGCACAGTGTGTCTACCTATGCCTCCATCTAGGCCAGAGCTCTCCCTCTATAATTTCTTTCATATGGATTTTGCACATTTCTTGTTAAACTCTTAGGATTTTATAATTTTTTTATCATTGTGAATGAGCTAATTCTTTTATCTAATACATGTTAAAGTATATATAAAGATTGTACTTTTATATATATACATTGTTTTCATCACCTTGCTGTTTTTACTTCTAATACTTTTCCACTGGATTTGCTTGACTTTCTGGTTAAATAATCACACATTCACATATAAATGTTTCTTTTTCTCTTTATTTCTAATGTGGATTCTATAATTTTCCTTTCTTCTTTCACTAGTTAGGACCTCACATATCTTGTCTTCCCAAATTTAATGAGAATTCTGACATTTTTACTTAAGTGTGTAATTTGCTGCAGGTTTCTTCCAGCTACATTTTTATCAAATTAAAAAGTTTTTTTAAATATTTTTCCTAATGTTATTTTTAGGATGTCAGTTTTACTTTTTTATTTTTTTATTACTTTATTGTTGTTCAATTACAGTTGTCTGTATTCTCTCCCCCCCCTCCCCTCCACCCCAGCCAAGCCCATCTCTCTCCCTTGGTTCCATTCCCCCTGTGTCCTTTATAGTAGGTCCTGAAAACCCTTCTCCCCACTGTCCCCTCCCCACTCCCCTCTGGCTATTGTTAGATTGTTCTTAATTTCAATGTCTCTGGTTATATTTTGTTTGCTTTTTTCTTTTATTGATTATGTTCCAGTCAAAGGTGAAATCATGTGGTATTTGTCCCTCTCCACCTGGCTTATTTCACTTATGCTCTCCAGTTCCATCCATGCTGTCGCAAAGGGTAGAAGCTCTAGAAAGCATTTTTTAAAAAATAAAGTTTACTAAGTATTTTCCCCCAAAATCTCAGATATGTGTTAAATTTTATTTTATTATCAATTAAGATGGTCATTTTCCCCTCCTTTAGTTCCTGGTTTACTACCTTAATAGATTTCCTCATTTTAAAATATTCTCAAATTCTTAAATACATTGCACCTGGCCATGATATGTTACTTTGCCACATGCTGAATTTGATTTAATAATATAGTGAGTGCTGCAGAGTGCGGCACTGACAGTTAAAGGCTTCACAAAAGTCACTTCTCACATTTTTATTGGCCAGAACTAGTCTCTTGTGTACACCTAACTTCAGGAAAGAAGATGTAGAGAACTGTATATTGTAACATAATGTCTGTCGTTTGGGGACCTTCCCTTTTATCATCCACACTGGAAGACTTTTGAGAGTGAAAGGAGGAGCTATTGATAATAATGCTGAGATGGCAGGAGTGTTCGGTTTTTAATATTCATATTTATTAATTTCTGTCCTGAATTTGTATATAATGTGATGAATAGTTTTCCCCCAAATTCAGGCTAACCTAGAACCTGTGACTGTGACCTTATTTGGAAATAAGGTCTTTGCAGATGATCAAGTTAAGAATAGGTCATACTGGAATAGGGTGGGCCTTACCCCAATGGCTGGTATCCTTGTAAGAGGGAACTCTGGACACAGACACACACAGTGAGAAGCCTGCCCTGGGAAGATGGAGGCAGAGAAGGAAGTTATGAAGCTATATATCTCTTATGGAGCCAAAAATCATAAAGATGGAAGAGGAGAAAGGATTCTTTCTTGGAGTCCTTGGAGGCAGCTTGGCCCTGATTTTGGACTTCTGGCCTCCAGAACTGGGAAAGAATACATTTCTTTTGTTTTAAGTTGCTCAGTTTGTGGAATTCTGTTATGGCAGCCACAGTAAATGAACACAGCACACATGAGTGCTGCACACAGCACTGCATCAGAGAGCAAGTCATTATTGAAACCTCAGAGTATGTGCAAGTGTGTAGTGCTTGGGCACCCCCTTGGCCCAGGCCTCTACCCCTGGGGAGGAGATGTGAGGCAAACTGGTGGGAATATTTCCTACAAGGGCACCGGACACTCTGTAGATGAGGGACAAGGGAAAATTATTTTTCTCTGCGTATAAAAGGAAGGAGGCAGCTGTTTCCGCTCCTTCCGAAAGTATATCCTTGGAAATACACTGTGCCTGTGTATTTAATCCAACCCTTTTATATGCAAATAAAATCTCCAGGAATCAGACAGCCCTCTGTGTGAGTATGTGTGTATGTATATGTGTCTGTATCTTGGCTTTTTAGACTCCCAGAGTTCTTTGAGTTTGGAGGCTCACTCTTTCTCGAAATGTACCTACCTAACAAGATAGCTGCTCCTCTTTTTGTTACCTTGAGGGTTTAACCTAGGGAACCAGGTTGGGGTGCAACATTTGGCCTTCTTCAGGAAACAAGGGAAGTTTTTTTATATTTTCAGATCAAAATAATTAACTGGATAAAAGCTACAGGTGTAATTCTCACAGCATGGGAGGAGCATCAGAAGGCAGGGATTTTATGGGAGCCCAGAGAATCCAGGGAAGACAATTTCCCCACAAAGTGTGGCCTGAGAAAACTAGCACACACGACTGCTCTCTACCACAACATAGGGCAGTATGTAATAAAGCTGGAAATGATCAATGCACTCACATGCATGTGCAAACACACACACACAGACACTGAACATTCAAACATTTGTAAAACACTCCAGTGGAAGAAAAAGATCAAAAGAGAAAAGCAAATCACTTTAGAAAACCTCTGCACTGAGAACCTGCAAAGCAATACTATCAACCTTCAATCATTGTATTATAAACAATAATAGTAAACAAGAATGATCTAAGTGAAATTTCCTTTAAAAACCCGTCAACAACAAACAGTCTTTTGGCCAGACCACCATCTTACAGTAATTCTCCCAAATGCCCAACACAAAAGGAAGAGGAGGCACTGCTGTGTGTACTCCAGGCCTTAGACACATGGAGTTGCTCATTTAGTTGCAAACACATGAATCTACAAGACAGGTGATGTTGTAGACATTAAGCAAATGGGCAGTGTTCAAAAATGAATGCCCCACCAGTGCTCCCACAGCAAAATTGAAGAGTTCCTGGTGTAACCAGCATTCAGTGTGCACTGTGGTAAACCAAACAAGTGAAGGGCAAGTTCTTTCCAAGAGAATTAATGTACATAATGAGCATGTTAAGCACTCTAAGAGCCATCATAACTTTCTGAAGCATGTGAAGAAAAATGTTCAGGAAAAGAAGGAAGCCAGAGAGAAAGGTACTGGGGTTCAACTGAAGGGCCAGCCTTCTCCACCCAGATAATTTTGTGAGAACCAGGGGAAAGAGGCCTGAGCTGCTGGGACCATTTTCTGCAAATTCACAGCATAACAGGGATAAAAATATAAAAGTCCTCTGGATGTAAAAATGTTTCTCATGATTGAGTAGAGAAGGTGGTGTCCCGTCTGCCAAAAAAATTTAAAGCAAACTTTAATTGTGTCCTAATTCACTGAGCGATGTCTCTGCTATTCAGATTTACTGGGTTTTTTTTTCCTTGCTGAAAGATGTAGTTTACTGTGCAACACAGTTTGTTAGAAATGGTCATATATTGTTAATAAAATATTTATACTATTTTGAAAATAGTCTCTTTAAATCACTATAGAAATTTTTTAAAAATGAAAAGTTATCTCTTGTATTACAGTTAAGTTCACAGAATGTTGATTACTCATAATTGTAGCATAAATTAAATAGTTGTATTTTAAGGATCAGGAACATGCCTTTGAAACCTGTTTATAAAAAAAAGATTGTTTCAAGCACCCTGTCCTTTGTGAGTTACACACAAAGTTCTGGGTTGCTTAGACCTTTCAAGGACCAGGGCTCAGAAAACAATAATGTTGGTGATAATTTGAAACTAGTATAATTTTTAAATTTCAACTAAGGATAAACATTTATATAGCAGTGAATGTGTTATGTTGCATTCTAAGCATTTTGCATAATTTACTCATAAAAACCTGGAATAAGTACTATTTTGCCTGTTTTACATAAAGGAAAGTTGAAGCACAGTTAACTTGCCCAGGGTTACAGTTGTAAAAGTGTTAGTCAAGGATTCAACCCAGGTAGTCTGGCTCCATAACCAGGTCTCAGTTTCTAGTGCTATATTGCCTCTGATTAATGGGAATAAGTTAAAACTACTTTGTATTGATGGAGCACACTTAGGTTCTTCTGTTGCATCTTGTATATTTTTTTACTTGAATATGGTAAACATCTTAAATTCAGCATATCCTAAGGGAATTAATTGATCGCACTCAGCCTATTCTGTGATACCTCTAACTAGCATCAGTTTATTTGAAATGGAAACCTTGACTTTTCATAGAATGCATGCTTTCCCCACTACTGCCAGACTCAAGAGTAAGGAACCTATTCATTTTTATAACTTTATTAAATGCTGTGAATGGGTAAACACCCAATGCTAGTGGTCTTCAGTTTTCTCTAGTCAAGGGTTGATGGTAATCCGTATGCTTTGGAATCCCACAAATCTGGTTTTAAATCTCAGTGAATGCCAAAAATAACTTGATAAGTGGTGGTTATTAACTGCCCTTAAATCAGCCAATGAGTGGATCAGAAAACTATGGTACATTACACAATGGAATACTACACAGCAGGAAGAAAGAAGGAGCTGCTACCCTTCATGATAGCATGGATGGAACTGGAGACCATTATGCTAAGTGAAATAAGCCAGGCAGTGAAAGACAAATACCATACGATGTCACCTATAAGTGGAATCTAATCAACAAAATGAGCTAGCAAAATATAACCAGAGACATTGAAATAAAGAACAAACTGACAGTAACCAAAGGAGAGGGTGATAATGGGGAGGGGAAAGGGAAGGGGTTTTCGAGGAACATGTATAAAGGACCCATGGACAAAGCCAAAAAGGGGAAGGATTGAGGGTGGGAGGTGGGGGTGGGGCAGGGGAAAGTGGAAGTGGGAAAATGGAGACAGCTGTACTTGAACAACAATAAAAAAAGATTAACCTTAATCATTTCTGTAAAGACCTTATCTTCTATTATAGTCACATGGTGAGGTACTGGAGGTTAGGACTGCAAAATATAAATTACTGTTTGAGGGGGAGGGGACACAGTTCAACCCATAACAGTGTGGGAACCAGCCCCTGGTAAGACCTGCTCCCAGACCATTAAACATAAATAGAGGACACTTCAACCTGATAAAATGTTTTTTTCTCTTATGGAAATAAACAAAGACCACCCACATGAAGACAAGTAAGACTCTTTATTCAGAGCTTGCTGTAGCAAGGGAGCTGACCATCAATGCTTGTGTTTGGGAGACCCTCAGAGGAATGGGAAGCCTTTATGTGGACAAAAGGGAAGGCTCAAGTATGCCCTGGTGTTGCTGTTGCCCTAGGGAAAGCAGGGTGCAGCTCCCTGGAAGGAGACATCCTATGGTTGGTTAGAGGAGCATATTGGCTATCTCTGGTTGGTTCAGAGTTGGAATCAATGACAAAAATTCAGGAAGCTGCCAGTCATGTATCAATTCTACAGGGTTGTATAGCTTCAAAGGCTGGTTGTTAGAGACAACAGGCTGGCTTCTTGCACTAGCAAAACAGGATGGGCTCAACATGACCTCTTTATGTAATATTGTCCTGGAGGCTCTTCCAGTTAACTGAGGATAGAACAGAAAATGTGGAACTTGGTCAGGAGAAGGTTCAATTACCTCTGTTTGCAGATAATGTGATAGCACACATATGGGGTGCAAGAAAACAAACTGCAAACGAGTTTATGTAGCAAAACCAACATTCTACGTAAAATACCATCTGGTTAAAAATACACTTGGAGAAAAAAATCTCATTTATAATAGCCACAAAACAATATTAGAAATAATATTAACAAGAAGTATGAAAATATAAATGACAAAAACACATGTGACAAAACAAGTTTTGAGTTTCCATACATGGGATAATATACTGTTCTGGGAAAAAGTACAGAAAATTTTAAAATGTTAATCCTTCTTAAATTACTCTGTACTTATAATCCCAACAAAAAATTCATAAACAAAAGAAACTTCATGATGTAAGCCACAAGACACTGGACTTTGCTGGGTCTGTGATTTCATCACCAACAGCAAGTCACAGGTACATACATATTACAATTGTTGCTGATATCTCAAAATGTTCAAGTGCATCACCACCTTCAATCTGGTACTTAATGGCAATTAGACCCACCACTAGGTCTTGTTTTCCTAATGTGTTAATAAAGAAGCACATATATTACTGTGGCACAAATTATGTTTTTAAGTTTTATTCCAATATAATTAGTTTCCTTTGTGATTCTAAGTATTTCATTTATTCATTAAATTATTCTGGCATGGGGACTGTGGCAGACTATATTTTCCAAAGACAGTCACAGCAATATCTGTAGTGCCAGCACCTCTTTTCTGCATGACTATGTGAAGATCTGTCATGTTGCCTCTAATTCCTGTCCCGTGGATCTGGGACAGCCCCAGTAACTTTTGACCCCCAGGATGTGTGAGCAGTGGTGGTGCCTGACTTGGAAGGTGAGGCCAAAAACCCCACACAGTGTTCTCCTGGGTCTGTTGGACTTCTTGCTCTTTCTGGGGACAAGTGCCTTCTAGCTGAAAGTTCCAGCTGAACACCCTTCAGCCCCAGGTATGAGCGGAGAAACTTCTAATCCAGTTTCCACCATTCTGCGTGCTCCCAGCTGAGGCCCCAGACATCCCAGAACATCCTGTCCAAACTTCTGACCCCAGACCCTATGAGCATAATTAAATGATATCTGAGGTCCACCACCATTTCTGTGGTGCAGACCTCAAACAGGACCTGTGGGCTTCTCTAGACTGGTCCCAGGCAAGAGTGGCTCTCTACCACAGTGTTCCTCGGCTCAGTATGGAGGGGCTGCTGTTGCAGTCTTGACCCTGCCACTGAGGGACCCCTGTGAGGCACAGCACAGATGCAGATCTGAGCATCATCAGTTGGTGCCGGTATCCTTGTGCCCAGAGCTCTGGGCAGCAACAGGTGAGAAAGTGCACCCATTGGTCAGTCAGCTGGTCTTTGAGGATGGTGGTGTTGATGGAGATGTAGTCATGGTGGCCTCACAGTTCTGGCCAAATTAAAGTTCCACACTGTGCTGCTTGTTCACTTGAAGGTAGAGGTCATGAGGAGGAAGGGCCAGAAGACCCCTGCTGGAGATGGGTATCTAAGTAACTGCAGGTGTTGGCTGAAAGCCTGTGTGAGGTGGGTACCTTTGGTGTCTCCAAACTGTGGAGGAAAAACAATGGCTTAGAGGCATACTTGAGGTCACAGGACCAGTGCCAGAGCCACACTCGGTCACTGTGGTCTCTAGCATATCAATAGGAGGTTGCTTTATGTTGTTGTTTTTTCTGTTTGTTTTTAATAAATTGACAAAATAGTCATATCTCAGTACTTGTCAGCTTCAGAACTTGTCAAACACTACTTGTCACATTTTCATGAGAAAAAAATGTTTAAGCACTTGGTTTTTCCTGGGGACTTGTCACACTTGCTAGAACTTATATGAGCCACCACACTGCCCTGCAAGAGAAAATCCTTCATTGTTTGGTATTCATTGGTGTCAGCACTCATCACAAGTTCTGGAAAGAATTAAATGACAAGTACTGAGGTCACTGTATTCCCAGTTTCATCTTGAAGAATAAACAAGTGAGGATCCAGCAAAGTTGCATCTTATAAGAGCTGTATCTAGACTGAGATTGTCATTAGAACATAGGTAGAGTAAAATTACTACCAAACACCACTTACTGAAGGCTGAACCCCAAAGAACCAGGGTTCTTCCAGTACAAAAGCCAGGAATAATGCAAAGCACTCTGCTATCATTGTTTTGAATTTATTCTCAGCTCATGTAGATAAATTTTTGTAAGTGAGGTATATACATGATGCAATTCCTCTGTGGATAGAAAAGTTTAACCAAGAGATGGCATGGGAAATGGACCATTGGTAGAAAGGCAGCCCTGCCTGGACATGCAGCAGTGGGAAGCAGCCACAGCCTTAGCAGTCTCCCGCAAGAATGAAGCTGAACAACCCTGTTACCCAGACATTCTCTAATTCCAAAGGGTGATTTTCAGGCCTCCCTCCATGTTCTTTTTTTTTTTAATATATTTTATTGATTATGCTATTATAGTTGTCCTATTATCCCCTCTTCATTCCCCTCCACCCTGAACACCCTCTCCCACCCACATTCCCCCCCTTTA
>JAPYXV010001287.1:0-14261 GCA_028533065.1 Trachops cirrhosus | reverse complement strand
GTAAAATGACAGCAAACTCACAATTATTAACAACCACACCTAAAACAAAAACAAGAAGATACTAAGCAATCAACTAGGACAGGGACAGACACACAGAAATGGAGATCACATGGAAGGTTAGCAACAGGGGAGTGGGAGGAGGAGAGAGGGGGAAAAGGTACAGAGAATAAGTAGCATAGATGGTAGTTAGAAAATGGACATGGGAAGGGCAAGAATAGTATGGGAAATGTAGAAGCTGAAGAACTTCTGACACATGGACATGAACTAAAGGGGGGGAATGTGTGGGAGAGGGTGTGCAGGGTGGAGGGGAATGAAGGGAAGTAGTGGGACAACTATAATAGCATAATCAATAAAATATATTTAAAAAAATAGGCAGAGGACTAGAATAGACATTTTTCCAAAGAGGACACACAAATGGCCAACGATCATATGAAAAAATGATAAATGCTCAACATAACTAATCATTAGGGAAATGCTAATCAAAACCACAATGAGATATCATCTCATATCCATTAGGATGGCTACAATAAAAAAATTGCAAGTGTTAGGATGTTGAGAAGTTGGAACCCTTGTGCACTGTTGGTAGGAATATAAATGGTGCAGCTGCAATGGACACCAGTATGGAAGTTTGAAAAAAATTGAGAATAGAATTACTATAAACTACAGCAATACGACTTCTGGATTCATATCCAAGAGTTGAAAGCAAGGTCTTGAAGAGAGAGTTGTTTACCGATGTTCACAACAGCATTAATCACAATATCCAAAAGTTGGTAGCAACCGAGTGTCCATTGTCAGATGAACAGATGAGCAAAATGAGATATATACCATGTATTTTGGACCATAAGTCACACTTAGGTTTTAAAGGAGGAAAATAGGGAAAAAAATTTTGAAGCAAAAAATGTAAAATATTTAATAACATGAACAACATAATATTTCACCAATGTAAATGTAAACAGAACTCAACAGCAGCATTAACAACAATTATTCCTCCCAAATTGGGGGGGGGGTATCTTATAGTCCGAAAATACAGTGCATGTGGTAGAACATTATTTGACCTTGAAAAAGGAAGGGCATTCTGTATATGCTACAACATGGATGAACCTTGAAGACATTGTGTCAAGTGAAAAAGCTAGTCACACAGACAAATACTATATTATTTCACTTATGAAGTATCTAGAGTAGTCAAACTCAGAAACAAAGTGTAGTGGTGGCTGCCAGCAGTTAGAAAGAGGGAGAAATAAGGAATTTATGTTTAATGTGCATAGAATTTCCATTTTGCAAAATGAAGAGTTCTGGAGATTGGTTTCACAACAATGTGAATGTATTTGATGCTACTGAACACTTAGAAATGGTTAAGATGATAAATTTGATGTTACAGGTATTTGACTTCAATTTAAAAAGTTAATCAACTTTCCCCCCCAAAAAAAATCCTTATGCAGATATGACCTCCCTTTTCCCAGCCCTACTGTGAATTAACAATGCCCTCCTTGGTGCCTCCACTTTATCTTGAAAATACCATTATTAGGACTCATCATATTTTGGGTATTTAATAGGGTGATGGTTACTGTCCCACTTGCCCCCATCAAGGGGTAAGATAAACACTCATCCACTTCTGGGGTCTTGGCCAGAAACTAAGAAAATATACTAAGGTCTTTGAGGGAAAAAAACAAACAAACAAAAAACAACCTTAGGTGGGAAAAGAGACAGTAGCCCTGATGGAATAATATACTAAAGGGAACAGTTGTTATTAGCAAAAGTACAAGGTCTGTCCAGAAGGTATCCAGCCACGTACTATGAAAAATAGAGACATTTATTGAAGAAGATACAAGACACAAGAAACATACATAGGACAATGACACTTCAGTTCATTGCAAAGTAGGCACCTTGGGACCTCACACAGTTCTAATCAATATGAGCTGCCCTCTCATATTTTCCTGAATCTCACTGACAGTCTGAAATCTCTTTCCTTTTAAAGGTGAGTTAGTTTTGGGAAAAGCCAGAAGTTGCATGATGCCAAATCTGGGCTATAGAGGGGCTGAGTCACCTGGGTGATTTGATGTTTCTCAAAAAAACTGCATGGGACATGATGCATGAGCAGGCACGTTGTGATGAAGCTGCCAGTCACCAGTTGCCCATAGCTGTGGCCTTCTGAATCATCTGCATAGTTTTTATGGAGAGATGTTCAAGCTTAATGTTTGATGCAGATTTGTTGCTGTACTTGCTCAGTTATTTTGAATGCCATGGCCACACAGTAAATAAGAGGTGTTGATCTGAGGTGAGATCTGGAAGGACAATTTTCCTTCAGTCATCCTTTTGCAGGCAGGATCTGAAAGACCTAAAAAGTACTTATCTCCACGCCCAACCCACATACAAACATCCCTGTACCCACCCTTAGTCCAAACAGCTGAAGTGGATTGGTCCAACCCAGTCTGACCAATTGGAGGGAAGAGAGTAAGATGTTCATTCAAGATAGATTCAAGACGCAGTATCTTATCTAATAGGTACAGTACCCAGGGACCAAGTAAAGAACTTTTTTGCTGCCTCCCTTGCACTTTTTGTATGTATTCTTGATATCTAATAAGAATTTTTTTTTTCTGATAATGGACTGGACATTCCTGTCCTTCCAAGGTCATTGTCAAAAAGTTCCACTTGTTCTGTTTTCCCTCTTTAAGGGTAGGCACCTAACTACTTATCCTTGTATCCCCAATGTCCACTAGCTCTGACACACAGGAGGTGCCTAATAAGTGCCAAACAAATGATTGAATGGTTAGTGTAGGTGAGGTGAGTCATTACAATAACCCACATAGAGACTTTGGGCCAAGCAAGTAGTATACTCCTGAAAAAAGGAGAGTCTAAACAAGGGAACCACAGGGAATGTGTGGGTCTGGTGGGAGTGGAAGCAGAGGGAGCGTGAGAAGAAGAAGTGGTTATTATACATCCCAGATTGAGCTGGCTGATGAAATGTATACCCTCCCTCCAGTTTTGTGTTGTATTGTCTCATACAGGGCTGACATTTATTTGGTCCCTAAGCAAATTTCCTTTCATTCTATAATTTCAGCTCCATCTGACATACCACCATAACACTTGCTTTAAGTGGCCACAATTCCACAGACACACATACCTTGCTTCAGTGTTAAATTAGACATTATTTCATCTGTCTAATTGGACCTGTTCAGGTCTGTTAACAGTAAGATGCTCATGAATGGCTCTTTCATACAGTCAGCTCTTTGTAATTTTTTCCCCTCTCCTGGAATACTGGACAGGATTCTCAGCAATGGATAATCTAAAAAAATCAGCTTAATTTGTCAACATAGTGGCACCCTTTCAAGCTCACATTTATAGAATTTGCAAGCTAGAAGGAACAGTAAAGATTAGTTCTGTTTCCCCAGTAAGGAAATGTGTGCATAGAGAGCCAGGGAGGGTCACTCAGACACCCTGGCTTCCAGTCCTGAGCCCTTTTTCTTCTGCTACCCACTTGCAGGTGCAGCCACACCTGCTTGGAATATGTGCAGGGCACCCCCTGCATTTCTGTGCGATTGCGGCTGGCTCTGGACAGCTCTAAATTACCTGCATTAGAAGAGGAATGAGCAGACATTTTTTTCACAGGTTGATTTTCCTTGTTCTGTGTGATTTTTTTTTCTAAAGCCCAATTCTCAATGGTGCTGACTTGAAGGTACTGTTCCATCAATGAGGGCTAAGGAGACAGTCCACAAGCGCGATGGTTAGCCGAAAATTTTCCATAAATAGAGCTGCGCAGCTTTTGGCTATCCCCTGATTAATTTCTGTATCCTCTAATAGGCACTAACCGAGCACCTACTACCTGTCTGGCTGCAGCTGCCTAATTAAGAGTTGAGCGGCTGCCTTCCATCCCTCCATAGGCCCAAGAAGCCACACCAACCGGCAGACCCGGGACTTCTGAGTCCCACCTCGGATCTGGCCTTAACTTGTGTTGGGACTCCGAGCACATTTTTTCAGTTCTTCAACGCGGTTGGCCTGTAGCTTCAAAAGTTGAAAGAGAGAGGGAAAGGGGGTAGGGGAAGGGGGTAGAGAGAGATGGGTGGGAGGGAGAGAGAGAGGAAGCTTTTCAAAGCGGAAAGGTATTTTTTGGAACTGAAGAAACACACAGCAGAAGTGCTGTGAGCCGTTTAACAGGCTCCCGGTCCCAGAGCCACAGCCCGGTCCCACCCCCAAACCCAGGCTGCCCACCGCCCGCCCAGCGGCCAGGCCTGGCCCTGGAGAGCCAGGGCAGCGGGGTCCCAGAGGGAGCCTTTTTCTTTAAGAGCCCCACAAGCGATCGTGATTGGCTGTAGCTATGCAGGTCTTTCTCCCCAGCTCCCTCCGAGCGAGCGCTGCCTCCCTCGCCGAGTTGCCAGCTCGCCTGCCTCCCCCAGCAACTCCGCGCTGCTCCCGCCCTCGCGTCCCCTCCCTCTTCCTCACAGCTGAGATCCGCCCCGGCAGCGGCATGGGTGATACGCCAGCAACAGATGCCGGGCTCCTAGGTTTGCATCCTTAGGCCACGCTGAGAGCTTGAAGAGAGAAGGAACCGGAGAAGGGCCGGGAAGGTGGGGACGGGAGGTGTGGAAATCCCCTCTAAAAGGCAGTAGCCCCCGCCCTCACCAGAGAGATCCGCGCCGGCAGATCTCTGCCTGCTGCCGCCGCCGCCGCCGGCGCCCACCTCTCACAGCCATGCCAGGCCGGGCCGCCGACCAGGGGAAGGTCCCCCTCTGCAACGCCGCGGAGGAAAGCTGTGCCGGGGTTCAGGGCTCGGCGGGCGGCGGCGGCCAGGAGAGGCCGGGCGCTCGCGAGCAGCGGCAGAACATCGTGTGGAGGAACGTCGTCCTGATGAGCCTGCTCCACTTGGCCGCCGTGTACTCCCTGGTGCTCATCCCCAAAGCCAAGCCGCTTACACTGCTCTGGGGTAAGTCGGGCACCGTGGCGAGGCCGCGCGGGAGCGCGTGGAGTCTCGGGTCGGCTGCAGGCGGTGCCGAGCCCCCCTCGCTCTCCACTCGCCTTCCGCCAGGCGCCCAGGTCCCCGTGGCTTGCAGTTGCCCTCCCTTTGGGACAGGCAGGTATTTCTGCCCGGGTATTTTCAACTTCTGCCTCCCCCGCTGTCTGCCTGAGTAAGCGCATTTGTCCGCTCCGGTATGGAGAGCGGGAGGGACCCAGAGTCCTGCGGCGCCACTGCTGTGCGCAGAGAGGCGCGCGAGGGAAGAGGCTGGTCACCGACCCAACTGGGCTTTGAGCGAGGGAAGACAGGCGGGTCAGTCGTGTTGCCCGTGGGGGCCCCAGGGGCTCTCCTGTCTGTCGCCTTTCAGCTTCTCAGTGTCCTCGGCGGGCCACGGACCTCGGGGCCAAGTTGAGGACAAGAAAGGAAAAGAAGTGGGGTGGAGAAACCTGGCCCTGAACAGTCTTGATTTCGCTCACGAAATGGAAAAAAGCCAGTTACCTTCCTAATCTCTGTAAGGCCCCTATTATCTGCCCCGCTCCGTGGTCTTCAGGCTCAGTTGCACTTCTGTGGCCTTAGAAGTTTCTTGGCGAGCACAACGAGCTCACGTTGAGAGTGCTTTGCCTCCAGCACTAAGCCCCGATTGTGGTCATGCAGAGCCCTCTCCAAGCCCTGTACCCCTCTGGCCAGTGCTGGTCTGTCCCCACACCTGTGGCTCTCCCGCCACCCTCCTTTTTAGCACCCACATCTCTGCCAGCAGGAGAGGTAACCCAGAGGTCGACAGCCCCTCGAACTCTTCCCATCCCACCCTCCCAGACTCCAGGGGCTCATTGCCTGCCCTAAGTGACTCCAGTCGCTGACCTCTAAACCACCTGGAAGAACCTAGCCCAGTAACTGGTTTTGGCCTTGGTCAACAGAGCGGCGGTAACCCAGACAAAAGGCGCAGTCATTGATAGTCAGTCTCCTAGGCTGAGACTTGAACGAGCTGTACTCCAACAAGCTCTTTCAGCTGGGTTTCTGAGACAACCAAGGAACCGGGGCAGGAGAAATACAACCTACTTTTATTTCCAGAGGGGAAGAGGAAGAGAAAATAAGAAGACCTCTTTTTGCAAAGCTCCTTATTTGGCATAGTGCCAGCTTCAAATGCCTAGGTTGATAATGGGGCCACTTGGGCTCCAAGCCTTTCCTTGGAAACCATGCAGTCCCTGCTCTGGAAGCAAACCCATGCAGACTCTGGGTACCTTTTGCGGGGTCTGTGGCTGAGGGGGGATGCAGAGTTGAAAAATAGTGAGAGGAGCAAGGGTCTTTGGGAATCATGAAGCCTTTTAAAGTTCCCTAAAACCTTTGGGAAACCCCCTGCTCAGTCCTTCCCCACTTAATGCACCTCCTCAGTTCTGTGTCCTTTTCACCCTGGTCTTTGTTTAGTGTTTTAATTTTGGTCTGTCTTCCTTCTTATCTCCAAATGAGTAAATTGTAAGATGTCCAGCCTTCAATTCATGAACATACTTCTGCCTTGCCAGCCAAAGCCTTTATTGCCCCAGAACCTCCATGGAGCTCCTCCTGCCCCCTCCAGGGGCAGTACTGTTGTACTTCAGAGCCCACCCACCTCTGGGGGATTGGGGTTTAGCCTAATAGCTGCAGTCTCAGAGAGAGCTCAGGGAGAAGTGAGCACTTAAAATATTATGTTGCATGTCTGGGGCTCCACTCTTTACAGCCACTGAACCCCACTGACTCTTGACACCGCACAAGCCACAAGGACAAGGCCTCCCCTTAAGGTTTTCTAAGTCACTTCTGCCCTATCCAGGCTGCTCTCTGAGGTGAAGGCAGAATCTTTTCTCTGAAAGACCTTGGCCAGAAGACACTTCCCTTGGCTCCACACTCCCCAGAGAAGTCAACACCGAAGGAATCTGGTTTCCTTTTTGTGGTAATGTTACCAAACCCAACCTCGCTCCTCCCCGCATAGTCTTCTGCTTTAGCTACTTTTTGTCAGCTCCATTCTCTTAATCTTAATCCTGGCTGGTGTGGCTCAGTGGATGGAGTACCAGCCTGTAGACGGAAAGGTCACCGGTTCAATTCCCAGTCAGGGCACATGCCTGGGTTGTGGACAGGTCCCTGGTTAGGGGCATGCAAGAGGCAACTGATTGATGTTTTCTCTCCTCTCTAAAAGTAAATAAATCTTTAGAAAAAAATTATATAGCATCCCTAAAAAGAGCAGGCAATAGTGGGTGTTGTAGTTTCAAGTTTCACAATTGTGACTTAGAAACATTCCAAACAAATGAATCTTATCTGATGGATACCTTGTGAGAGAAGATCGATTGTGCTGTGGCTAGGTTATTTAAGGCAACTGTCATCTCAGGGTTATTTTCAGTGAAAGCTCTGGTGCTTTGAGCCACAAATTTCCCCTCACTAGATTCCCTCTTCACACCCCCTCCCTTGCTGGCTCTATCAATGCCTCCACCCCAGGTGAGGTTGCCCTGGAAACGAGAGGCATCTATGCAGTGTGCCCATCAGAGGATGTGTTAGGTGTGCAATGTACAGAGAGTAATTTGCCCGGTGGTAGAACATCATCCATGAAAGATCTATCAAATTGTTCAGTCCATACTCCTCCACTGCCTAGCCCCCACCTTTTCACGACTGTCCTTGGGGTCAGAACAAGTTTTCTTTATCCTTGCAGTGTACCAAGTGGTGCCCACAGACCCTGAGAGATGGGTTTATGACTTTCAAGCACAGAATGCAAACTCCAACTGGAATAAAATCTTCACCTGAAGCCTTGAGCTCATGAAAGTGCCTGCTTTGAGGGTTTTGGCCCAAGGGGCAGCTAACCTTTCCCTCAATCTCAAGATGAATAGAACAGGGGAATAAGGAGCAGCTGTGGTAGAATTTCCTGGGACTCCTTCCCAGGGAGCTTCACCTTTGTCTCCAGGTGTTCTGATTGTTGGTTTCCAGAAATGGCAGGGACTTTTCTGATTTCTCTAGAAATGTCACCCTGAGTCCTGTTCAGGGGTAAAGGCAGTGTCTCATGGTGACATCATGGGTTTTTCCCCTCAAAGGACAACTTCAGTGACAGTACCAGGCATACAAAGCAATGATTTGCTCCCTTCTTCTATCCTGCCCAGGGCAAACATGGACATTGTTAAGCTAATACAGGATTCTCTGACTCTGGTGTCCTGGTTGCAGGAGCATCTGGACCATCCTGAGTGGGATTCAGCCTTTGGGGAGGGAGCTGAGAATTGGCAGGGATTAACAAGGCAGTCTGAGGGTAGGGAGGGTCAGGAGAGGCAGGGGTTTGAAAAGTACTGGTCCATCAGTCAAATTCTGGCCAATTCTGAGAGTTGCCCAAAGATGAGGTGTCTTCTGTCAGGCATCGGATAACCTGCATCCACCACTTGGGATGGTCCTGATGTCTGATGTCTGTTGGGTTGTGCTGCTTCTTCCATCAATGATGGAAGGTTGTTGAGGAGCCACAATGATGTGTGGCCAGAGACTTCTGTTTTGCCTCCAGGTTTTTTAGGGGGAGCAAGACCCAAGAGAGAGATCTAAATGTGAATCCCTGCTCTCCTACTTACTTACATACTAGCTCTATGGCCTTGGACACACAAACGTTTCTATGTTCTGCTTTCACACCTGTAAAATGGGGCACATATTAACAATACTTGCTCATGAAGTTGTGAGAATTAAATTAGATAATATGTGTAAATCACTTAGCACAGTGCCTGGCCCTCAGTTGCTATACAGGAATTGTCAGCTGCTGTTATTATTGGTCCTAATACTGGCTGTTTTTCTTCGTTTTTTTTGCTTTTTTAAAGAGGTTTTATTTATTTATTTTTAGAGAGGAGGGGAGGGAGGGAGAAAGAGAGGGAACAAAACAACAGTTGATTGCCTCTCACACACCCCCAACCCAGGACCTGTCCTGCAATCTAGGCATGTTCCCTGATCCAGAATCAAAACTGTGACCTTTCAGTGTGTGGGACACCCAACCCACTGAGCCACACCAATCAGAGCTGGCTGTTTTTCTTTATTGGAAGGAGAAAAGTTCTTCTTGCAGCACAATGCATTCCTCAAAGCTGGCACAGTATTTGGCTTCATTGCCTCTCTTGCATGGGTAAATAAATATTGCTTTGGCTTTGGAAACAAGGGTTCTTTCTCAAAGTCCCCAAAGAGAAATGAACACAATCCCTCCCTCCCTCATTCCCTTTTCTTTCAATCTATTTTCCTCCAAAAGGCTACTATTTAGTAGATAAATCTTTTGTTCAGCTAACAACTCACCTGGTCTCTAGTGTTTTTCTTAAGGGACAGTTGCAGTAGAAACAGGGCCAGATCATTTCTCTAACTCTTCTAGGGTCTGTTTTGAATTTTTCACCCCTTCCTTTCTCCTTGAGTCACCTTTAAAAAAAATCTTTAATGCTCAATTAAACTACTACAAAACTGAAAAATATAAATGAATCTTTATTTTAAACCCTGTAATTGTCAGCCCATTTTTGTGCAACTTTTGCATTTTTAATAAATGAGCAAGCACTAAAAACTTTACCTTACCCAAGGCTGGAGTGCAGCAAAACCTACAGAGTAGAGTAAGCTTTTGCTGGCTTTATAGTCCTAACATGTATAAATATAGGTTGAGGTTACCATTATTAGCTCAGTTTTTTTTTATAACTGGTCAAGGTCACTGCAGATTGCACTGTGATCATGAAAGGAGAAATAGTGCCGCTGAGGAGAAACCTGGCTGGATCCCAGCATTGCCACTTAGTTGAACTTCATACATGTTCCTTACCAGTTTGTTGTCCTCAATATCCTCATCTGGGAAATGGGGACAGTAACATTGAGCTGAAAGTTGTTTTAAGAACTGAAGCATAAAATAAAGGGCCTGGCAGAGAGTAGACACTCAATGCTTTCTGCTCTTACTACCTCGCATGATGGAGGCCCACGTTATGAAACCTGCCCTGGCTTCGTTGGCTGTCTGTGATTATAGCACTTATGGCTCAGATGGAAGGCACAGCCTTTAAGCCCCAATATTTGATCATGACTTCGCTATAGGGCTTTAGTTCTCACCTTATCTAGATTTGTATGTTGTATAAAATTATAGCCATTGACAGATTTACAACAGAATGACACAGCCATGGTGGTTTCTTTAAGAATTTACAAAAGAAAACATTGTCTTTGGGTGGCATTATGCTCATTGAGCACTTATTTTGACATTCTGTGGTCTCTGGCCTGCAGTGTGTGCTACCCTCACGTTTCTATGGAAGTGCCACAACTCTGGGATCAAGAGTATGAGCTTTGGAGTCAGAGGGCCTGAGTTCCAAGCCCAGCTCCTCAAATTCAGCCTTTGGCAGAAAACTCCCCCTCCCTAACCTCACTGTCCCCAATTGTATTGTGAGGAAAGTAACAGTACAGCCAGTGGCTGGAGGAAAATGAGACAATACAGCAAAGAATGTGGTCAGGAAGCTGGCACAGATGCTTGTTAGCCTTGGAGCCTCAGTCGCACATGCCCTCAGTTTTTCCCATCCTGCCTTTCTGCCCTTTATCTCATTCCTTGGAGGCTGAGATTTGTTTCAGATGGTTCCCTGGTTGTCAGAAGGCCCTGGTAAAGGGTAACGGTGGTGGTGTGTCTCTGGTTTTATTTCTCTTGGCCATGGATTATGAGGGAGGACGGCTAGTACAACAACAGGTACCAGCCCTCCTCCCTCATAAGTGCCTGTCATTTGTTCAGTATGTGTGTGAATGGCCATGAGCAGGACCCTCACAACTGTGAGGATATGAGCAGTCACATTCATCAGCCACTAATTCATTCATTTCTGCCATTCCAATGATGTCAAAAGTGGCCGCACATGAGAATCACTTGGGAGGCCTTTAAATTTTCAGAAGCCTGGGCCCTCACCTAGACATACTGAATTGGAATCTCTAGGAGTGATGGCCTGGCTTAAAAAAAAAGCCATTCAGGTATTTCTGATACACAGCTAGATAAGAATCATGATTTAATTTTCTTGTTCAATAATATTTATTACACACCGATTACCTGCTGGGCACTGGCACTTTCCCTGACTTTATGGTACTTAGGGGCCAGTTGGAGGTGCACAGGTGGTGGTAACAGCCAAGGCAGCATTAGTTACAAAGTGCCAGCTCAGGTAGTTGGGGAGGCTCCTCAGAGGAGGAGGCAGCTGACTAAGCCTGGCAGGCAGCCCTTGGCTGGCTGGCCCAGGGGTTTGGGAGATGGCATTGTATCCACAGGGAACAGTGTGAGCAGAGCTTCTGAGAGGAGGGAGAGAGAGCAGGTGGTTCAAGGACTGATGCTTTAGCAAGGCTGGAGGTGTCCAGGGCCAGGAAGATTCAGCAGGACCAGCAGGATGGGGAGGAGATCAGGCTTATGGAGATACTGCCCTTCAGCCTCTGCCTGACTCCTCCTCTCAGCCCATCCCACAGGCCAGTGATTTCTACTTGGATAGAATGGCCTGGAGCCCAATTGCTAGACCAGACACTAGTTGGGGTGAGTGTGAAGTTTTTCAAGAGAGGCCCTGAGGGAAATACACTGGAGCTGGGCCCCTCAGGCTGGCTATGGCTGAGGGGAGGCTGGGAATAATATCTTAGTTGGGCATTTGATATTACAGACTCAGGTACTATCCCAGGACTAAAATAATAAAATGCTCCAAAAGGTGTAATAGTACCCAAATACCAGACCCAGAGTGCCCTCCTCCTACTCCTTTCTTCCTCATTTCTCCACTCTCCTCTGTTTCTAAAAGGCGGGTGTGTGTGTGTTTGGGGGCACGTTCTCACCTCATTTTTTCCCTTGAACCTGAGTATAAACAGCTGGTTCTCACTAGCTCACATTTCAGGGATGATCACTTCCGCTTTCCATTTCCACAGTTGCTGGGGTCACCGTAGGGTCTGGTGCTTACTAGGAAAGGTTGGAGACCTCTATGACCTGTCCCCTGAGACTGGTTCTCAGACGAGCAGCATCAGCATCACCTGGGAGCTTGTTAGAAATAAAGACCCTCAGATCCCATCCCAGACCTATTGAATTAATACCTGAATTTAATAAGATCTCCAAGTGATTTACCTATTTGCTGAAGTTAGATGCACATCACCCAGCCTGCTGTCAGCCTCAGGCTGACAATTCAGAGAAGCTGGACATGAGTGGGATTTATCAATTCTTCCTTTTTTCTTTTAATGGCTGCCTCCCCTTTGCCTCCCTCTGCCTTCCCTCCTATCCCTCTGCCTCTTTGTAGCTTATTTAGAACATATCGGGATCTACTTCTCTTGCCAAAAAAGAAAAAAGCTATTGCTAAAATCTTTTAGCTGGAGCAGCAATGTTTAATTCATGGGCTAGAAATTAATTTTGTTCTCATAAATACAACTGGGGAAAAATAACAGGGAGGCTCTGTGCATAGTCCTTGGGAATTCAGCTTGTTTACTTAGCAGATGAACTGGTAAAGGTGAGGAGACCTGGCAGAGGGCCACCTTCCACAGAATTGTGAAGCAAATTGTATCAGTTAGGATGCTTTGGGCTGCAAGTAGCATAAAACTCAACTTCAAATGGCTTAAACAATAGGGAAATTTTCTAATGTCGGTCACTGATAAGAAATACTGAGTTTGACCACTTCTAGGATGACTCAATAATGACATCAAAGAGCCCGTTTCATTTCTGCCATGGTGGCCTTGTTGAATTTAATTTTCCTCATGGTTGCTGGATGACTGCCAGAGTTCCAGGGAGCATGGAGTTACAACAATGGTCATACAGAAGAAGAGAGAGGGTCCCACTTATGATGTGTCTTGGTGTGGTCCTCTTTGGGCCCAACTTATTTGGGACTCTCTGTGCTTCCTGGACTTATAAGTCTATTTCTTTCACCAAATTAAGGAAGTTTTCTCTCATTATTTTTTCAAATAGGTTTTCAAATTCTTGCTCTTCCTCTTCTGGCATTCCTATGATTTGGATGTTGGTACATTTGGAGGTGTACCAGAGGCTTCTTATTCTAAGGGTTTTTTGAATTATTTTTTCTTCCTGTTCTGATTGAATGCTTTTTCTTCCTTATGTTCTGAATCGTTCATCTGATACTCAGTTTTAACCCTTCCACTGTTGGTTCCCTGTAGATTTTTCTTTATTTCACTTAATGTAACCTTCATTTCTGTCTGGGTCTTTTTATGTCATTGCTGTACTCAGTGAGTTTTTTGAGCATCCTGATTGCCAGTGTTTTGAATTCTGCATCTGATAGGTTGCTCATCTCCATTTTGTTTAATACTTTTTCTGGTGTTTTCTTTTGTTCTTTCAGTTGAGCCCTATTTCTTTGTCTCCTCATTTTGGTAGCCTCCTTGTATTTGTTTCTGTGTATTAGGTAGAACTGCTTTGACACCCTGTCTTAGTAGTGCGGCCTATTGTAGAACAGCGGACCTATAAATTGTATGGAGCAGAGCCTTAGGTGATCACCAGGGCAGGCAAATGGTTTTACCGCTTTGTGGCTCTGTGTAAGGGGAGGGCTCAAAGAGGGGACAATGCTGCCGTCTGGCTTCTGGAGGTTTGCCCAGGAGAAAGCTGTTCCCAGCACTCACCCTGTTTCCAGCCTATATGCAACTTGTGCCCTTCCAGCTCTTGCCCTGGTTCAGAATCCCAGATGAGTTGGGTCTGTGTAAGTCCTCAGTTTTTGTAGGCCCTTTAAAAGGAGTCTTCTGATAATTTGGCAGTTTCTTCCGCCTCCCCAACCCCCACTGGTTTTTATAGGCAGAAGTTACCAGGATTTATTTTCTTGGCGCTAGAACCCTGGGCTGCTGGGTGGTCTGGTTTGGGGCTCAGATTCCTGAATCGCAAGATATCCCTCCCAGTTTTAATCCACCACACGTGAATGTAGAACTGCCAATTCCACCACCTCATTCCTCTGCCTCTCCTGCCACTCCCACAGTTCCACGCCTCTCTGCCCCTCTCCGTCTTTCTCCTTGTCTCTGCCCCTCCTACCATCCCAATGAATGTGGCTCTTTTATTTTATTTTATTTTTTAAAGATTTTATTTCTTTTTTCTTCTTATTTATTTTTATTTTTTAAATATATTTTATTGATTATGCTATTACAGTTGTCCCATTACCCCCCTTCATTTCCCTCCACCCTGCACACCCTCTCCCACCCATATTCCCCCCTTTAGTTCATGAAGTTCTTTAGCTTCTACATTTCCCCTACTATTCTTTCCCTCCCACTGTCTATTTTCTACCTACCATCCATGCTACTTATTCTTCGTACCTTTCCCCCCCTCTCCTCCTCCCACTCCCCTGTTGCTAACCTTCCATGTGATCTCCATTTCTGTGGTTCTCTTCCTGTTCTAGTTGATTGCTTAGTTTTT
>JAPYXV010001286.1:0-14263 GCA_028533065.1 Trachops cirrhosus | reverse complement strand
ACTAGAACAGGAATAGAACCACAGAAATGGAGATCACATGGAGGGTTAGCAACAGGGGAGTAGGAGGAGGAGAGAGGGGGGAAAGGTACAGAGAATAAGTAGCATGGATGGTAGGTAGAAAATAGACACGGAGGGCAAGAATAGTAGGGGAAATGTAGAAGCTAAAGAACTTATGACACATGGACATGAACTAAAGGGGGGAATGTGGGTGGGAGAGGGTGTTCAGGGTGGAGAGGAATGAAGGGGGGATAATAGGACAACTGTAATAGCATAATCAATAAAATATATTTTTTAAAAAATGAGATAACAAGTTAGCCTTCTTTTTTCTCTAATGGCTATATTCAGCTGACCCAATACTATTTACTGAAAAATTGTTTTCATCTTTATGACCTACAACATTTCTATAAATCAGGCTACTTCAATACTTGCAACTCTGTTCCACTGATAACCTGTCTACTCTGGTGCTTTTAATTACTTTGTCTTTAATAGCACTAATCTGCCCTTCATACACATTGATTTTCACAATTTTCATGATGTTCTTTTATGTAAAAATTACAATCAAGTTTTTAAAAGCTTGTTAAGCCCTGGCCAATGTGGCTTAGTTCGTTGGACATCATCAAATGGTCACGGGTCAAGGCACACGCCTAGACTGGGAGTTTGGTCCCCCGTTTGGGGCACGTACAAAAGGCAAAGGCAACCAATCGTTGTTTCTCTCCCTTTCTCTTCTTCCCTTTCCCTCTCTCTAAAATCAGTAAGCATGTGCTGGGATGAGGATTAAAAATAGTAACTTTTACAACTGTAATAGCATAATCAATAAAATATATTAAAAAAAGAAGAAAAAGCAACAGAAAAATAGTAATTTTTAAAAAGCCTGTTGAGGTATTAATTGGAATTACACTGAATTTACAGATTACATTTTATCAACTCCATTATACCTTTTATGTAAGATGCATAATTATTGTATGTAGCACTAAAAAAAGACATTGCCATACTATGACATATGCTGCCTTATGACTCAGGGTTTTTATTTTATGCCTATTGAAGGAGCTCTATTCTGTCAGACTTAAATTCTGTTTTGTCTTTATATCACATGAGTTGTGGTTATAAAGGAAAATAACTGAAATAAATTGATTATGTTCCTAAAAACTTCTTCACCACTACCACATGGCTAGAAGTAATTAGAAGATGCCATAAATTTTAAGGCATATCTGAATTTTACAAATGACAAAAATGAAGAAGTGTATCAAACAATATGAACTATGGTAGTTTAGAGGGGACACTACTATATTCTTAATGGAAGTTACCCTGTCCAAGAAGAAATTATGTTTCAGCATTTATTCAATTCTCTTATGCCCATCAGTAAAGTTTCACAATATTTTTCAAAAATATCCTTCATTTTCTTATTAAATTTATTTCTATGTAGACCTTTTCCTTGAAAAATTCTGTTGATATCTATAAAACTTTATTGAGAAAAAATTAAAGACCAAAACACATGAAAAGATAATGTTCGTAAGTTGGAAGACTCATCAGTACAAAGATTTCAATTACCCCTAAACCTTTTCAATGCAATTCCAATCAAAATCCAAACACGTATTCTTGTGGAACCTCACAAGTAGATTCTAGAATGTATATGCAAATACAAGGGGTCAAAAATAACCAAGACTAATGGATATCAAAATTTATAAAACTAGAGTAGTAATTCTCCAACTTTTGTTTTTAGTAATTCTCAATCTCCTACAAATTACTGAGCCTCTAAAGAGTTTCAGTTTATGTGAGTGTATCTATTGTATTTATCACGTTCCAAATTAAAACAGAAAATTTTAAAAATATTTTTTATTCATTTAAAAACAAGAAACCCACTACATGTTAACAGAAATAAAATTTATTATGAAAAATAACTTTTTCAAAAGAAAAAATATTTAGAAGAGTGACCCTGTTTTATATTTTTGTAAATCTCTTTCATATCTGGCTTAACAGAAGATACCTGGACTCTGATTTTTGCTTCTGTATTCAATCTGTTTCAGTATCACATATCATGCAGCCTCTGGAAAACCCACTGCACACTCATGAGAGAGAATGAGGGTGAATAACGCAAATAATCTTATTATTACTATGAAAATAATTTTGACTCTGAAGACCCACTACAAAGGTCTGAGGGGCCTGACATGGTCCTAGGATAACTACTGAAATAAAGTACTTATGACAGTGGCACAGTGGCACATGGACATACAAATAGAAGAACAAAACGGGAGGACCCGGACAAATCCCTGTATGTATACAATCAGCTGATACATCACTAAAGTGACTCTACAGAGATGGGGAGGCTGGTCTTTTCAATAAGTGGTGGTGCCACAATAATTAAATACTCATTTAGGAAAAAAAATTGACCCTTGTGTCACACCATTAAAAATTCCACACAACCTTGGCTGATGTAGCTCAGTGGATTGAGTACCAGCCTGCAAATCAAAGAGTCGCTGGTTCAATTCCCAGTCAGGGCACATGCCTGGGTTGCTGGCCAGGCACCCAGTTAGGGGCATGCAAGAGGCAACCATACATCAATGTTTCTCTCCCTTCCTCTCTCTCTACAAATAAATAAATAAAACCTTAAAAAAAATTCCACATAAAGTATACCTTCATCACCAGGATACAAAATGTTCTAATTATAAAGAAAAAGACTGACATATTTACCTTCACTAAAATTAAGAATTCCTGTTAATCAAAAGATACCTTTAAAAAAAATAAAAGGCAAGGAAGGTAAGTGACAGTGGAAGAGGATGTCTGTAACACAAGTGAGTAAGACAAAGGCAGAACACAAGGATGAAAAATGGGCTAAAGGCTTAAATGAGACCTTAATAAACCCTTCAAAGAAAAGATATCCAAAGGCCAATAAATATAAGAAAGGCTGTTCAACCTCACTAGTAAAAAGAGAAATGCAAATTAACACCAAACAGGAGTGTTAAGTAATATAACCATCCATTATGGGAAATTTTTCACTAGTCTCTAATAAAAGTAAACACCTACCCTATGGCCCAAAAATCCACTCCTGAATATATACCCAAGACCGGGGGTGGGTGTGTGTGTGTGCGCGCAGACACACTCATGAGACTATTTATAGCAGCTTAATTCGCAATAGCCAAAACCTAGAAATAATAAGAAAATGATAACCATACAATGTAAGCAATAAAAAAAGGATAACTGATAAACCAATAACTTAAATGAATTGCAAAAACAAACAAAACCATTATGGTGGGCAAAAGAAGCCAGACACAAAAAAGCCTATGCTGTTATGAGCCCATTTACAGGAAGTTCAAGAACAGGCAAAACAAATTTATAGTGGCAGAAGTCAAAACAGTGTCAGAACAACAGCTTCTGAATGGAAAGGAGCATATGAGAATTTTCTGGGGTGATGGAAATGTTCTATGCCTTCATCTGAGTGGTGGGTATATATACACATAAATAAAGTCTTCAAACTATACATTTACTTTTTTAATATCAGACAAACTGGACTTTTTTTATTGTTGACCCTATAACCTATCCATTTGAAATTTTTCACATTTTATGAAATGAAAATATACCTCAATTACACATAAAAACCCATTAAATATATATCAGAATGGTCAATAAAATTTAACAGATTGACAATTCTAAGGCTTGACAAAGAGGCAGAAAAACAGGAATTCTTACCAGTATTTTTCGGACCATAAGACGCACCTAGGTTTTAGAGGAAAATAGGGGAAAAAATGCTGAACCAAAAAATATGGTAAAATATTTAGTAACATAAATAACATAATATTTCAACAATGTAAATATAAACAGAACTCAACAGCAACATTAGAAACCAATCCTCCCAAATGGCGGTGGGGGTGGGGGGGTTGGGGGGTGCGTCTTACAGTCCAAAAAATAAAGTATATATTGTAGGCAGGAACCTAAACTAGTGTAACCACTTTGGAAAACAGTCTGGCATTAGTAACAAAAATTGAAGATAAACAAAATTGTTCAGAGCAGCATTATTCATAATTGCTGCAAAGTGAAAACAATTTAAATGTTCATCCCAAAAAAGAGTAAATAATTCAACTGTGATATATTCGTATAACAAACTATTATTCAGCAATGACAAACTGTAGCTCTATAAAACAGGGAAAAAAATCACAAAAATAATGTTGAGTGAAAGCAGCCAAAGTAAAAAAATACCAACTATATGGTTCCATTTATATAAAGCTGAAAAAGTGGCAAAACTAAACTACCAAGTTTGGATGCAACCGTAGGTAGAAAAATAAAGTGATTATCATAAAATTCAAAAGAGGTTATGCCTGAAAAGGAGAAGGGAGGAGGAGGGCTTTCCGGAGCCCTGACAATCAATCACCTCTTTGGTGCCCTGAATGTTGGTTACAAGGGTTATGCTTTGTAATTATTACATCAAAAGAAAATGCAAGGCTCAGTGACTTTTCTGTATGTATGTTACAAATCAGAACAACAAAAGGTTAAAAAAATCAATTGGACCTGGTGACTGATTGGATTTGGTGAGGGAAGCAGAGGGTGGAGAAATGACCAAGGACAACTCACAGGTTTCTGACTTGCATGACTTCTTGGGTGTTTATGTCTTTCACAGAGATAGAAAACAGCATCTTGGATATGTTAATTTATAGTATTTTTGATACTTCCAAGTAGAATGTCCAGCAGGTAATTAGATATGCAGAACTAGGGCTAAAAAGAGAAGTCCAGACTTGAATATAAATTCTGGATTCTTCCTAAGTGAAGCCATGGACATGGATGTGACTGTTAAGCAAGAACACTGACAAAATGTGTAGGGCTGATCCCAGGTACATTAACATTTAATGGGCCAGTACGGGAGGATATGCCAGTAAAGAAAACCGAGAAGGAACCAAGTGGTAGCAGGAAAACCAAGAACATGTCACGAACCATTAGGCAAAGGAAGAACACATCTCATACCTAAGTCACTCACCACAGTCTGATGCATAGTTAAGAAAGGATATGGGTTATATGCAATACTCAGCAAGCCAGTTTTTACTCCACCTCTTTCTGGTTGATTTGTGAGAAGCAACAACCCAAGTGAGAATGCTTCTGAGAATGGCTGAAAGTTTTAGTTATCTAAGAAGATAAGTTAAGAAGTAAGAAATCAACACCCCTCTCATTCTTTTTTTCTCTCTGACTCTCACTCAGATGGAAGAGGACAGATGTGAGAGTACTAATTGGGCCTGTGTGCTACAGTGTAGAATCACCATTAAAAGGTCAACACAAAGGTGTGGGCTCATTTTTCTGCTTTTTCCCTGTGACTTAAGTGGTATGAGAAGCCTTCAAGAGAGGGCTTTTCATGTCCAAGTGAGAGCCAGAGCCAAACCTCCTACTTGGGCAGCAAAGGCCTAAGGCAGGTGGCCAAGGCCAGATCAGCAGTCAGCCAAGACAAATGGGTTCTCTCTGATTACATGGCCCTCTGAGCACTGATAGGAATGAAGTAGAGCAGGCTTCGCTCACATCACAAGGAAAAGATCTAGCTGGGTTTGAGAACTGGGGAGGTGTAAGTGGTCCATCTCACACTGTTTCAGTTTGAAACAAATTAAGCTTAACTGGATTTAAAAAAGAGCATTTCCACATAAACAACTGGGCTCATTATAGCCCTTTGTCTTAAGAGTTTGGTATCCAAGTTCTAGTTAAGAATAAAATGCAAAGTATTTGGGTTTTCCATTTGTCAGTACAAATATTTAATATAAATCTCTTCCTCAGAGACCCTAGAGAATTGAAAATAGCAGCTGTTAACTGAAGAGAATTCTAATATTCCTTGGATCCCCAACTGCAATACCATTACAAAATTTCTCGATTTCTAGTACTATATAAATCACATACAGAACAAAACCACAATGGGCATCTAGGTTAAATGGTATCAGATCAACAACTACAAAATAAATACAAAGATACAATATTTTTGTTCCTTAATGGGAAGATCTGAGTGATGACTGACTACTTCCCAAATTCATCAACCAAGTCAGTACTATTCTACTCAAAAGCTCATGGGATTTTTTTAGAGCTCATTAAAATAAATTTTAAAATTTACCTGAAACAGTAAATGCATGAAAATAGCCAGCAAAATTTTGAAAATGAGGATATTTGCCCTATCATATATCAAACTTAATGTACAAAGCCACAGGGGAGAAGGGACTGTGGTAATGGAATAGTATGGAAACAAATATTATCAGTGCAACAGAACAGAGAATCCAAAAAGATGCCCTAGGTATATAAGGAAATGCTTATGGCATTTCAAATATGGACAAGTCAATAAACAGAAATAGGCAAAAACCTATTAATTTAGAAAAAAGGTAAGATCCCTACCTCACACCAGATGATGGAATAAATTCCACACAAATTAAAAGAGCTAAATATGAAAACAAATTTCAAACAAAATATATGAGTTTTAAAAAAAAAACTTGAGCCCTGGCTGGTGTGACTCAGTTAGTTGGAGTATCATCTCGTAGACTGAAAGGTCATACGTCCAATTTCCAGTCAGGGCACATACCCAGGTTGCAGGTTTGATTCCCGGTCATGGCACGTATGAGAAAACAACTAATCTCCATCTTGCACATCCCCCCACCCACTTCTCTCTCTCTAAAAGCAATTTTTTAAAAAATGTCCTCAGGTGAGGATAAATAAAAAATACTTGGAATGGTAGATTTTGCAAAACAGGATAAAAACAAACCCCAAAAGCTACAACAAAGTCACTGATGGGACCACATAAAGTTTAAACTATATGAATAAAGATAACATAAACAAAATTAAAAAACATGTGAGAAACTAGGAGAAAATATGTGTAACACACATAACAAAGGATTAACTACTTCGGTATCTAAAAACCTGCTAACCAGTAAGGAAAAAAGACAACCCTGAAAGGGGAAAAAGTGAAGGTATGAACAGGTAATAACTAGAAAAAATACAAATGTTCAAATTCAACTGTGGGCCTCTTGATAGGTGGCCCCAAGTCCAGCATTAGCAGCAGCCAGCCTTGGTTTACAGCTTGGCCTCACGTGGGCAACTCCAAGCCCAGTACAAGCAGCAGCCATCTGCAGACAGCTCTGTAGCTTATGCCAGGTGGCCCCGGATAGAACACAGATGGTGGCTGACCTTGGCATGCACCTCACAGGAAGCCAAAAAGCATGCACACCCAGTGGACAACTACAGACCATGTTGGAGCACCACAACCAAACTACCTCCACAAATGACACACTCAAGGGGTGGACTCAGTGGGCACCAGATCCCTGCTAAAATAAATCCTGCCCAGTGGAGTGGGTCCTGGCAAAGTGGATACTCCATAGTGGTGGGAGGTTAGTGGTCAGTGGTCATAGCCAGTCCTTGCAGCTGACTCGCCTGAGTAAATCCCTCCCATTGACCTGCCAACAGCAATCAAGGCTCAACTACAAGAGGAGGGTGTACCCAGTCCACACAAAGGGTGTATCTCGAGTACTCAGCTTGGGTGATAAGGGAGGCTGTGCCACAGGACTCTACAGGTCACCTACTACATTTGGCCACTCTACAAAGCCAAGAAGTCATAGCAACTCTATTTAACAAATTGCACAAAGAAACAAACACAGTGTGGCTGACAAAATGAGGAGACAACAAAACACAGCCCAAATGAAAGAACAGAACAAAACTCCAAAAAAAGAACTAAACAAAATGGAGAGAAGCAATCTATCAGATGCAAAATTCAAAACACTGGTTATAAGGATGCTCAGTGAACTTAAGGGAAGAGCAGATGAACTCAGAGAGAAACTTCAACAGCATAAAAATGGACATGGAAACCACAAAAAAGAACCAGTCAAAAATGAAGGATACACTAACTGAAATGAACCAATTTACAGGGAAACAACAGTATAGTAAATGAAGGTGAGAATCAAATCAGCGATTTGAAGTATAAGAAAGCAAAAAACACTCATCAGAACAGCAAGAAGAAAAAAGAATTTTAAAAAATCAAGACAGAATAAAGAGCCTCTGCAACAACTTCAAGCGTACCAACATTCACATTATGGGGGTGCTGGAAGGAGAAGAGAGAGCAAGAAATTGAAAACCTATTTGAAAAAATAGTGACAGAAGACTTCCCTAACTTGGTGAAGGAAACAGTCATACAAATCCAGGAAGCTCAGAGTCCCAAACAAGATGAACCCAAAGAGGCCCACACCAAGACATATCATAATTAAAATACCAAAGGTTAAAAACAAAGAGAGAATCTTAAAAGCAACAAGAGAAAAGCATTTACTTACCTACAGGGGAGTTCCCATAAGGCTGTCAGCTGATTTCTTAAAAGAAATTGTGCAGGCTAGAAGCAATTGGCAAGTAATATTCAAAGGAATACTCAAAGTAATGAAAAACAAGGACCTAGAACCAAGATTATTCTACCCAGCAAAGCTATCATTTAGAATTGAAGGGCACATAGAGCTTCCCAGACAAGAAAAAGCAAAAGGAATTCCTCACCAGCAAACCAGTATTATGTGAAATGTTAAAGGTCCTTATTTAAGAAATAGATGATCACAACTATAAACAATAAAATGGCAATAAATAAATATCTATCAACAATTGAATCTAAAAAACAAAGTAAGCAAACAAGCAGAACAGAAACAGATTCATTGATACAGAGAACGTTTTGATTGTCAAATGGAAGGAGGATCGAGGGGGATGGACAACAAAGCTGAAGGGATTAAGAAATACAAATTGGTAGTTACAGAATAGTCATGGGGATGTAAAGTTCAGCATAGAGAATATAGTAGCCAAAAAACATACAGGCATGCCCCATGGACATGGATAACACTGTGGGGATTGCCTGAAGGGAGAGGGGCTGGGGACAAAGGAAGAAAACTTGGGACAACTGTAATAGCATAATCAATAAAAGATAATTTTAAAAAATAATAAAAATTTAAAAAAACACCTACATACTACAAAAATTAAGATAATTAAAAGGGCAAAAATATTAACAAATATAGTAAGATATTCATATCCTTTAACTATATAAAGCATTTGTCTATATCAATATAAAAAATTCTAAGATATATACAGTCAAGACTCAAGAGAAGAAATACAAACAGTTAAAAATGTGAAAACCATAAAACCTTGCTTATTCTTGGGAGAAAAATGTAAAACAAAACAATGAGATGACATTTGCATATATCAAATCAATAAAGGTCTAAAAAATAAAAATGCCCACTAGTGACAAGGATATGGGACGCCTGGCATTCTCTAATATTAGTGGTGGAATTATGACATGAGAAAACAGTTGCAACATGTTAAATAAGGAAAAAAGATATATTCACAGTAACCCTGAGTTAGACGCTATTTTTTTTAACTTTTTAAAAAAGATTTGTTTACTTATTTTTAGAGAGAGGGGAAGGAAGGGACAAAGAGAGGGAGAGAAACATCAATGCTTGAGAGAAACATCAATCAGTTGCCCCTTGCACATCCTCAACCAGGGACCTGGCCCGCATCCCAGACATGTGCCCTGAATGGGAATTAACCAGAGATCTTTCAATTTGCAGGATGACGCCCAATCCACAGAGCCCCACCAGTCTGGGCTAGACACTATTATTTTCCTCATACCATGGAGGAAACTGAGATAAGAGAGATCAACTTACAGACCCAAGATTTCCACCCAGGTATTCTTGCTCTAGAGTCTGTGATCTTAACTAAGCACAATGCACAGGAGGAAATAAATAAAACTCTTAAAACACAGTGTACAGAATACCACACTTTAATTTCCATTTTGTCATAGATCTTCCACTATTTTATTTCTCTAATCCAATGATTGTTTTTAAAAAGGTCAATAATCAGACAACAGCAACAACAGCATCCTTGAAATGCCTTTCTTTTGTTAATAACAAAAGAAACTTTGCAGATCATAATACAACTTAAAATATTTTTTATAGAAAGAACATTTTTTGAAATGAAATTTTATGTGAATCTGCAATATGAGAAACAGATTAAAGCAGTATTTTATTTTATCAGTGTATTTTAAAAGCTCTAATTTATAACATTTACAATGAAGTGCTTCTGATGAACACAAACTTTAAATCATGGATGATTGGAGCATTCAAATTAGTTTTTTTTTATTGCACAATGTCAAGAAAAACCTGACTCACAGATATTAACAGTCTGCAAAAAAGAGGGTTTTTTGTTTTAAATAGTGCATTAATGCTATCTAATAATTTTATTAAACCTATGCAAGTATAATAAAGTAAAACAATTCTAAGTTAAATCTCTAATATTAAGGAATGAGAATACTTGGTAATCACAAGTATTTTGGGAAAAAATAAAAATATAGCCCTGGCTGATGGTGTGGCTCAGTGGATTGAGCAGTGGCCTGTGAACCAAAGGTTGCTGGTCGATTTCTGGTCAGGGCACATGCCTGGGTTGTGGGCCAGGTCCCAGATCAGGGTGTGTGAAAGGCAACGGAGTGATGTACCTCAATCACATTGATGTTTCTCTCCCTCTCTTTCTCCCTCCCATACACACTCTCTAAAAGTAAATAAAATCTTTTTTAAAAAATCAAAAAATATATACTAACCATGACATCAGTATATCATGCATAAGGTAGTGACGTGTTATTGCATAATGTAATGAGAGTTCTATAGCAGTAAATTTGCTTATGTGATTTTACATTGGCAAACAAGCACTGGCCTAAATTTTTAAATTACCGTTACCATTACCACTATAATTTTTCTAATCAATAGAATTGCTTAAAATACAAGTATATGCACAAAGAAAGCAAGAAATTCTATAACAAGGGTTGTTATCCTGAGTTACAGATGTTATGGATAATTTTTTACTTTTGCTTAATTTCCCTCCAATATTCTAAATACACTGTTTTGGGGTGGGGTTTTTTTTTGCCTCTTTTTATTCTAAAATAATTATAAATCACAGGAAAGTCCCAAGCACCCTTCACCTCACCTTCCCCAATGGTAACATCTTGCATAAGTCTAGTACAAAAATAACACAACCAGAAAACTGACCCTGTACAATCGAGAGCTTACTCAGATTTCACCAGTTTTACATGCACTTATGTGTGTTCATTTGTGTAGTTCTACAAAATTTTATCACATCTGTAGCTTTGAGAAACCACAATTGAGATACAGAACTGTTCCCACAAGGTTCCCTCATACCATCTCCATTACCATACCACCTCTTCCCCCATTCCTAACTCCTGGTAACCATTACTCTGCTCTGTTATCTATCACTATAATTTTGTTATTTCAATATTATATAAGCAATCATTTATCATATAAACTTTTAACGCTAGGTGCTTTTGTTTGCACCTCATGTTAATTCCTTTGAGATAGCCTAGCAATACAAATCCATCCATAGTGTCTAAAGTGTTAAAATTTTGCATGATATGCATTTGAGCTTATATAGATGTTTTTATAGTGTTTTAAAGTTTAAAATGTTAAAATGTAAATCAAATGCTTATGAAATCGCTGTTGTACTGACACAGAACTAGGATTCTGGGAAATAAATTTTAAAAACTGATAACCTAGTACAAGTCTACTGCAATCTAGTACAAAATACTCTACAGAAGAGAAACCCAAGTCTCAGTGCTTACCTGTGTTTGCAAGAACATGTGGCTTATAAGAATGCCTGGTTCTGCATTTTTCTGGGCAAGCTACAGATTCCAGTCCTTTCCCAACCCACATCAGTCTAGGTTACATTGATAGTCCTTCACAGAGCCACTGTTTTTGGCTTGCCCTCATGCTTTTCCTCATGCTGTTCCTTCGAGTTCTTCTGACTCAAGGAAATGAATTCCTCTTAAATTCCTACTTCTGCATAGTGATTTAGCCAGCACCAGAGCCCAGGTCCAACTCTCCTGTCTCTGTGCAGCAGGTCCTCATGACTCAACACCTCTCAGAAAAAGGGCTACCCCACCCTAGTACAGATTCAAACTAACTCATTTTTCCCTCCCCGCTCCACTCCCTATGCCTAAATTCACTTTATCTTTCTTCCCTTGGCTATTCTGTTAAATCTTCCTGATAACTCACCCCACTACCTATATGTTCTCTAACTAGGTGTGTTACAAATGCCATATCTTCCTAAGTTTAGGCCTAGAAGGTAAACATTCCAGGAACTTATTTCTAGAACATCGTGCCTTCATAATAATGTCCTTGCTTTAAAATTGCTCTGCCCTGGTTGGTGTGGTTCAGTGGACTGAACACAGGCCTGGGAACTGAAAGGTCGCAGGTTTGATTCCCAATCAGGGCACATGCCTGAGCTGTGGACCACGTCCCTGGTTGGGGGCCTGTAAGAGGCAACCTCACACAAGGACGTTTCCCTCTGCCTCCCTCCCTTCCTCCCCTCTCTAAAAATAAATAAAATCTTTTCAAAAGCTTTGGTTTCAAAAACATACATACATACATAAAATTGCTCTGGGCATGTAAAAGCTACAATACAAAACAGACATTTTGGCATACAGATATAAAAAAATGGCACCAATGTTTACATATTTTAAAACATTTGGCTGATATGGGTATCACTATATCAATATTAGATCTAAATAGAATTTAAAGCAGTGGTAAAGAGCTTGGACTCTTGAGCCAGACTGCCTGGGTTTGAATCGGGCCTCTGCTACTACATTATCTAAATCAAGTTTCATTTATATTCTGTGTAACTCAGTTTCCTCACCAGTAAAACAGTGATAAAAGTGCCTCACAGGCCCTGACTGGTGTAGCTCAGTGGATTGAACATCGTCCTGCGAATCCAAAGTTCACCAGTTCGATTCCTGGTCAGGGCACATGTCTGGGTTGCAGGCTGGGTCCCCAGTTGGGGGTATGCAAAATCGATGTTTCTCTTGCACAGCCATGCTTCTCTCCCTCTCTTTTCCCCTCCCTTCCCCTTCCTCTGGAAATAAATAAAATCTTTTTTATAAAATGCCTCACAGGACCACCATGAGAATTAAATAATATATGCAAAGCATTTAGAACACACTAAGCATTATTTAATTATTAACAGTTATCTCTAATTCATAGCAGTCCAGATTCACCTCCCTGTAATATCGATCTATTACTCTTGAATTCTTTGAGTTCATATTGCTTCTAAAATTTCCATACCAAGAAACAATGATAACCTAAGAATCTATATTTTATTTATCCAATTCATTTAGTCAAAACCAACTACTAGAAAACTCGGACATCACTCTTAGTAATATTCTTGGGAATATGTCTCCTTAGTCATGGGGAAACAAAAGAAAAAATAAACAAATGGGACTATGTCAAACTAACAGGTTTATGCACAACAAAGGAAACCACCAACAAAATGAAAAGACAACCCACTGAAGAGAAGAAATTCGCCAATGATACATCTGATAAGGGGGTTAATATAAGCAACTCATACAACGTAACACCAAAAAAATAAATGATCCAATTTAAAAATGGGCAGAGGACCTAAATAGACATTTCCTAAAGAAAACATACAGATGGCCAATAGATATGTGAAAAGATGCTCAACAACACTAATCATCACAAAAATGCAGATTAAAACCACAAAGAGATACCACCTCACGTCTATCAGAATAGCTATCGTCAATAAGTCAACAAACATCAAGTATTGGCC
Source organism: Trachops cirrhosus (assembly GCA_028533065.1). Lineage (NCBI taxonomy): Eukaryota > Metazoa > Chordata > Mammalia > Chiroptera > Phyllostomidae > Trachops > Trachops cirrhosus. Next base: position 676 of record JAPYXV010001286.1, on the reverse strand, counting down.
AGGACATAGAGAAAAGGAAACCCTGATGTACTGTTGGTGGGCCTGTAAACTAGTACAGCCACTATGGAAAGTAGTATGGAAGTTCCTCAAAAAATTTAAAACTAGAACTACGATCTGATCCAGAAATTCCACTTCTGAGTATTTATCTGAAGAAATCCAATACACTAATGAAAAATGATGTGTGCATCCCCTACGATTACTGCAGCATTACTTAAAATAGCCAAGATATGGAAGTAACCCCCGTGTCCGTTGAGAAACAAATGGATAAAGATGAGATACATACTATATACAGTGGAATATTATTCAACCATAAAAAAGAAGGAAATCTTGCCATCTGCAACATGGATAGCCCTAGAGGGGATTATGCTAAGTAAAATAAGTCAGATACAGAAAGGAAAGTACCATATGATTTCACTTATATGTGAAATCTAAAAAACAAAATAAATGAACAACAATAGAAACAGATTCACAGATACAGAGAACAAATTGATGGCTGCCAGAGGGGAAGGGGTTTGAGGAGAGGAGAGAAAAAGGGAAAATGATTGAAAATACAAATTCCCAGCTACAAAACCAGTCACAGGGACATAAAGTATAGGGAATACAGTTAATAATATTATAATAACTATGTATGGTGTCAGACGGGTACAAGGTTTATCAGGATAATCACTTCGTAAGT
>JAPYXV010001285.1:0-14263 GCA_028533065.1 Trachops cirrhosus | reverse complement strand
AGCCCCGGCTGTGCAATGACACAGTGGGCCCTCTTGGGCAAGACACTGGTCCTCCATGGACTGTGATTTCTTCATTATAAAATGTCAGGACAAGAGAGGAAGACCTCCAGGGTTCTGACTACAAAAGAGACAGTGAGGTGGGAGTACCCTCCACCCACTGATACGGCAGCAGGATTGTAAACAGATTCTAAACAAAGCCCAGACCTCATGCCTCTTCACAAGCAGGCCTGTTATCAGTCACCTCCCCTGCTTCCTTAGGGAAGCTAACAAGGGCTAGCAGGGCCTCCCGGGCTCCTAAGGGAAGCTCTGCTGCCTGGCGGCCTTGGCAGCTGTGGCCGCTGGGGGCTGGGGGAAGGGCAGGTGTTTCTAGGCCTAGTTTAGGGCACAACAGAGATGACAGCCACTTCTGCCCTCCATGTGTTTTCCTTATTTGTTCCCAACAGGAAATCAATGATGTCAGAAACTGTGGGATAACTCTGCAGCCCCAATCAATAGACCCTGATTAATTCAGTCATGGCCATTGGTTAAATTTGCTGCATCATAATTAGAATTATTAATTAAAAATAGGAAATCAATTGATGCAAATTAAGCAAAAGAGGAGTCAGTTAGGCCACTTTGACATTCCTTGGGCAGATGCTTGAGAACATGTCAATGCCTGGCTCCAGCTTGGGGTGTGGCATCCCATGTGACCCCCAGACCCCCTTGGACTGGGAGAGTCCAGCCTCGGGCCTTGGGCTGACAAGGGTGCAGAGAGAGCTCCTAGGCCTCCGGACCCTGGAACTGGAGGCCCCTCAGGAGCATCTCCCCCACCACCATTGTTTTTTAATATTGGAAAAAAGAACTTGGGGAGGAAAAAGTCCTTATTTTTACTCATTATTTTGTATTCTTTGTTCACATGCACACATTATGTTATCATCATAATGTATACATGTGGTGTGTGGTATGTTCTCTTCTCTCAAAAGCATGCCACAACACTCTCACTCGCCCCCAATTGTCATTTTGAATGACCGCATAATATTCCATGGCTACACCACAATTTGCCTAACCAGTTCCCTCTTGTGGGCCATTCGAGTTGTTCAATAATAAGAGCTAAAAGCACTGGGGGTCCATTCTCACAGCCTGCACCATGGGCTTTACATGCATTGTCCTGTCTAATCCTCATCCCAGTCCTATGAAGCAGGTACTGTTACCATCCCCATTTTACAGATGGTGAAGCTGAGACTCAGGGGAGTTAAGGGTCTTGGCCAAGGTCACATAAGGCTTTTTGGAGGTGGAACTTGTAAGAAACTTAGAGTTCTTGGGCACAATGCTGTTCTGCCTCCAGTTTCTCTTTATTTTCATAAATATGTAGCCCCACACAGCTTCTCACATCTTGCCTTTTCCTTCTCCCGATACCATTTTGGCACACAAGGGAACTGAGGTCTGCAGACGTCTGGTCCAAGAGTCACAGCTGGGCCGTGGCACATTCAGGAAGGGAGCTAGGCCTCCTGCCTCCCTGGTCAGGATTCAGTTACTCCCTACCCTCCATGCCACCTTTCTCCTCAGCCTCCTCCCTCATCATTGTTCCCTCAGGGTGCTCTGACATCTCGTGGTGGCCAAATCTTGGCACAGCAGTCCCTGAGAACGTGTCCTCAACTGACTGCAGGGGCCAGAGCTGAAGCTGCTGGAGGACCACTGACCGTGTCTGTGTCTTCATGCTCAGTCTTCATTCCACCGAGACGTGGTGCCCTCTGCTGCTCACAGGGGCGAGGGCCACGAGAAGCTGGTTGTGGGTTCTGGACAGTCTCAGTGACTTCTGGTGGTGGAACCTCGTCCTTCCTCCCCCATTTACGAACACATCTAGGGATGCAAATGATACAGAGGGAAGTTATCGTGCACTTACAATCTTGGTACTTTTGTTAGTTAGCATGAAAAATGGACTGTTCACCAGCTTTGTACTACATTAATAGCAAATCACTTGTGACAAATTTCACACCCTATTGTGTTATGTTAGTCATGCATGAGACAACCGTAAGAGCACCTAATCTGAAATACATAGATTGGTTTGCACTGGTATCCGAAATCTCCTAAAATACTTGCAGCTTTAGACAAGTTTTTCAAGGCTCCTCCCCCATCTTCATTTAAAAGACCAAATATGACCCAGTATTTTCACTTGCTAGATTCTGCTTTTGAAATGCCCACCCTCTGCCACTTTCTTTCACTCTGACACCCTTCCTTCTGGGACCGAGTCACTGGGTCTTGGGGAAGATAATCTTGAGTCCCAGATGTGAGCCTGCCTGACAAATCCTCCCAGCCCAGTTCCCACCTTCACTTCCTTCTCTGCCTCTTTCTTCCCAGTCCTGCAACCCCTATAAAGGGGTCCCCAAGGACCCCTCCTCTTCTCAGAATAAGGCACCTGGCCTCCTGTGACTCCCACAAAGTACCAGGAAGGGACTGGTCTTCCCTCTGCAGGTAATTTACAGCACTTGTGTTCTATAAAAAAGTTAGTTTGAAGTGTTCTCTAACCAACTTAATTACCACAAGCCTCCTTCTGAAGATCGTTCCAGCTAGTTGAATATTAATCTGCAATTCAAGGAGTCCCCAGGCACAGATTGCAAGATCTCGTACATGCAAGTAATTAAGACCATAAGCAGACAGACTCCAAAGAACCAGGAATTTTCTTCCAGAATGTGAGTGAAAAGCTCTTATGAACTTCAAGGTACATTGCTGTCCTCTGCACCAGCCTCCCAGCCCACCTGGCAGGCCAGGATGGGACAGGATTTCAGGTTTTGCTATGGCCTGGGTTCTAGAACAGGGGATGTTGTTAGAGAGGCAGGATGGTGTGGCAGAAAGCACTGGACTGGGAGGCCAGAGACCTAGTTTTTAGCTCCTGTAACTCTTTCACCTTGGGCACGTCACTGTCCTTCCCTGGGCAAGAGCATCCTTACCCATAAAAGAAGGGAGTTAGAACAGACTGCAAGCCCTATGGGGCAGTGATCATGTGTGTGCCTGTGTGTGACTTCATTTTCCTAAAGTTGTCCCCAGTATGGACTTAGCTATTACACAAAGCTAAACTTTGCATAAGCCTCATGCTGATACTGGCATGCATTAACTCTGCCATCAGTGTGAGGAGGTAGCCGGGGCTGGCAGAAATGCCTGGTGATTCACATGTGCTGCTAACCCATGAGCCTTCCTAAATCAACTCCCTCAGTGCTGGCAGTGTGGACCCCACAGCCCCAGGCAGCTCAGCAGTGTGCAGCCACTGAATAAGAACCTGAATTAGCCTTATGGACAAGCCACTGAGCCAACAGGGAAGAATAGTAGGAACAAGCACACCTCAATTTATTGTGCTTGCTTTGTTGTGCTTCACAAATGTTGCGTGTTTTAGGAATTGAATGCAAGACCCACCACCAGCAAAAAGATAAAACTTGCTTTATTGTAATACTTGCTTTATTCTGATACTCACTTTATTACAATGGTCTGGAACCAAACCCTCAATATCTATCTCTGAGGTGTGCCTGGAGTAGTAGATAGCCGAAGGAACATGGTGAGGTGAACCCCTGGGGTGACAAGGGTAAAGACTTGTGTTTGCTGGCATGGCTGGATGCCCAGGCTCTACTTCCTCTGCTTCCCAGGGAAGCAGTTAGGTCCCTCTCCCATTGTATGCCCACGTGCACAGGCTCCCCTTTCTCAGAGACTGGACAGGCTTCCCACGGGCTCTCTCCCATCCCTGGAGCCCACCTCTTCGTGCTTACTGCTCTGGCCTTTAGAAAGGGCTTTTCTATACAGGTTATTTAATGTCATTCAGATATCTTATTCTGGGGATATAGACTAGAACAAAAAGCAGAATGACAACAGCAATTAATTTTCCTGTCAAGGATGGCAGCAGCAGGGAGAGAGCCAGGCCAGAGTCGGCGAGCTCAGCAGAACACCGAGATTTTGAATTCACAGCTCAGAGTCTCTGGAGTGTCCAGAGCCCATCATGCACAAGTCATTCCCACTTGGGAGCTCAGCCACACCTGGAGGAGAGGGGAAGGGAGGTCTCTTTACTCTCTGGACTTTGATGTGTGGCCCTTCCAATCAGAGATGAAATGGAGATGAAAGTGGTTGGCTTGGCCCCTCTCATCTCCCTCAGAGAGCTCTAGGTTAGCATGACATTAGCTCTGTCAGCTCAGAGAACCCAGGGAGAAGCCCAGTGCTTGGGTGTGCAGGACATTTTAGCTGGTGGGGACCAAGTCCCATCCTTCATTTTGGAGATGTGGAAGCAGAGGTCGTGCACTTAAATCATGGCATGGCAGAGACTAGAAAGCCCCAGTCTCTTGACTTTCAGCTCTGCATCTCTCCTCTGCCTTGTCCCACCTCCTTTCTTTCCCCAAAATCATAACAAAATGTGTGTGTGGGCATGTGATTCCTCCTCATCCTTATTCCACTTACAAGGTCAGGCCTTGCTGTCTCCATTCTGCAGATGGATACTGAGGCCCAGAAAGGTTAAATGCCAACCACTGTACAGTGCTATTGGTCAGTGAGCTCTTTGTCATCCCAAGACTTCATTTTGCTCTTATAACCATCCTTTCCTGGTGGATGGATTTTAGTGTACCCATTTTCCATCAGAGAAAACTGAGGGTTGGACAAGTGAAGTAACTTCCCCAAGGCCACAGAGCTAGTCAGTGGGTAAATTGGCTTTGAGCCCAGCTGCTCTCCACTACTTGAACAGGTGAGTGGCAGAGCTAGGAACAGAATGCGGGTCCTGGCCCTTAGTCCTCCAGCCCTTCATCCCATCCCAGGCGGATCTCGTTCCCCTACCGAGTGAGACAGCCCTCAGCCCAGTGCGTATGAGTGACAATGCACTATCCTTTCCACTTGGAGAAGCTTCACTGCCCACCTTCACTCCGAAATTCTGTGATGTTTGCAAATGTCACCAGGCACCATCTGAAAAGGTTCTAATTTACCCCCAGGGAAGCCAACTGGACAGTTTTTTCTCAAAACTTTCTCAAGAGTTCTCTCAGCTTAACTTAACTTCCATACTCACTGCCTTCTTTGCTGCCCCCCTGAAAGATAGTTCCACTTTATACCTGCTGGAGCAGGTATCATAACAGTATTACCAATTAAGGGTCACATTGCACTTAAGTGTTTTTACAGGCATGTTTCCAAGCATTCTGTCACCTGGTGCAATTATCTCCACTTGACAGGTGAAGAACCAGAGGCTCACTGTAGTGAAGGGATTTTCTCCAGGTCATGCAGCCTGTCAGTGGCTGAAATGGAGCTCAATCCCAAACTTTCTCATTCCCAGTTCTGTGCTTTTTAGCATCAGGTTGGGAAAGAAACAAGTCCTAGCAGAAGGTGTGGGTGGGAAAAGTTTTAAGAGAGTAAATACCAGAAACCCCTATAAGAAGAGCTTCTTGCTGTCATTTCATTACCAAAATGCCCTGGAAGTAGAAACATTAATTTGTATCTAAGGGTGGCAGAAATGGAAGGAATTATTGTTCTGCTGTTCTGCTTTCCATGGTGTGTTCAGAAGATAATTGGTGTGGAATTCAGCACCAAAGACAGCGCCTCTGGCCCCATAGCCCTGATAAGACCTGAGGATTAGCGGGGTCCACTGAGGTTGCAAAGTCTAACCTTCACCCTCTGTACAAACCACTTCCAATATTTAGAGCGCATCTGACCCCTGCTCAAATACCCCCTGCAGTGGGGAGTCTAACTACTCCCAATTCAGTCCTTTCCACTGGTGTACGGTTTGCACTTGGAGATGCTGCCTGTTATTGCAAGTGGAGGAAGTCAGGGAGACGGTTACAGCTGAGAAGAGAATCAGCAAATTCTTTCTAAATCATTAAATATTTGTGATATGTAGAAAAATAAAGAAAATAATATTTAAAAAATGCCCACCACTTAGACTGAAAAAAATCTTAACACTCATTGCATCTGCCTCAGATACAATTTAAAGAAAAAAAAGTTACAAAAATATTTGAAGCCCTCCTTGTGCCTCTCCCTGATCTAATTTCCTTTCCCCCTGCTTCACCCCACAGGGGTCATATGTATGACTCTTAGGACCCTGCAATCCAGAAAGTTATGTTGGAGCCAAAAGGGATCCCCTTTCCTGACCCCTCATTTAGCAGATGAGAAACCGAGACCTGGATAGAGAATTTGACTTAAGATCTCAGTGGTGGTCCTGAGCCCTTTCATGGCCATTATCTGCTCTTTAATTTCATCCCAGTTTGGATGTGGAATGGGATGTGGATTCGGATATCCATTTTACAGGTCTTTGGGTTGGTCAGCTGCCTTTTTAGCTCTGTATCTCAACTCAGTCAAATCACCCTCTCTTGCATGTGGACAAATTCCTTGGCTTACCCCTTGTTTCCCATATGAGAAACTTGAGTCATGCTAAAGATAACTGAATAATAAGGTAAATTAAATTGACTTGCCTTATGGGAGTCGAGAATGGGGTTGAGTGGAGCAGGACTCTGGGTGATGGAACAGGGGGAATAGCTTTGGCACAGGGCAGGGCTCTCGAAGCAGGGTCTGCTGGGAACCTGGGCATGAAGGGGTGCCTGGAGGGACTGGGAAGTGGGAGACTGGGCCTGTGTGTGGAGGGCTTTGAGTGCCAGGCTCCCACGCATCTGGACTTGGACCTCGAGTCCCTGTGGAGCCATGGAAGGACTCTATACAGCACAGTGACTGCCTCAGATTGGTGGTTAGGAAAATCACTCCAGAAGTTAGGCAGAGGTGGGGTGGGGGAAGACATGAGAAGTGGGGCACTGGTTTGGACACCTGACAAACTACAGCCACTCCCAGCTGCTCCTTCTCCTGGTACTGTTGGGTTATTTGACAGGTAACAGACTACTCACATGCTCTTCTCCTCCCCCCTCCCCCCGCCAATTCATCCACTCCCATTGATAGAAAATTCATTTTTATGAAACATGAGGAGAATTTGGAAAATAAGAGAAACCACCATAACCAGCTGTCACATGGCAGGGGACAGGCAAGCAAAGGGGAGTGCTTTGCACTATTCTTCTCTGGCTTGCATCTGCGGTTCAGCTCAGGTGCTGTTGTAGAAGCATCCCTGAGCCTGCAGAGATCTGTTCTAGGCTCAGCATCAGCCCTAGTTCATCATGTGACCTTGAACAAATCACTTTTCCTCTATGGGCCTCCAATTCTTCACGTACAAAAGGGGAGAACTGGACTAGCTGAATGCTAAGGGGTCTGCATTCTGATACTTTGTAGTTAGGTTGTCCTCTTCACTCCCTGTGAGTCGCCTACGGCACTCTTAACTCTGAGTTCTGCAGAAAGTCTACTCAGCCCTGGCCCTTCATGATCACAGCTGCTATAATCATTGTCCATCTGTCACATGCTTAGCACTGTGCTAAGCACTGCGTAACAGCATTTAATGACACAGCTAACTTCTCAGGTAGGTACTATTGTCTCATTTTACAGATGGGGAAACTGGAGCACCAAAAGTTTTAGTATTTTAACTTGTCCAAAGTAACCCTGCAAAACAGGATTTGAGCCCAGGCCTTCACAGCCATATTCTGAATTCCTACACCTCATGGTCCAGCTCAGGCCCAAACCAGGACCCCATAGTAGCACCTTTTGAGTTCTCCTGGGTCCACACCAAAACACAAGGGAAAAACTTGTCTGGGGCTCTCCTGGTTTTTGTGAGTGACCAGACCCCACCCCCACCTCACTCTGCTGAGGAGCCTGCCTCCTGTTTGCTCATTCTAATAAGATCATTCTGTCTCTCTTGAGCCTGAGTGATGACAGGTAGCCAGTTAGAACTAACTACAGTGTTAACTTTGCTTTGAAATCCTTCCTGAGCTCCCCAGCTGGAGACAGCTTGAGCCACGAGCTCATTAAGCAACAGAAGCCTGTCTCCCCACCGCCTAGATGCAGGCAAGAAAACCCTTAATAGACCTGCTTTTTACATTGAGTTGAAAAGAGCCGTGCTCACCCAATCCCAGACAACTTCCTTTCAGCCCCCTTCCCACTCCCCCTTCCCAGTATTCAATTAGCTGCCAATTAGGCATCAAGGATTCCCCAGCCCCCTGCCAGCCCCCAACCCTGTACAGGAGAGGACCATGGAGCTCTCAGCCCAGGTTCAAAGGCATTTGGATTGTGCTCCTGAGTTTATCCTGCTCCCTCCACTTGGGCCTAGCTTCCTTTGAAAGTGCAATGCTTTAAAAGAATAAGAAAAGAAACCTTACACACTGGGGAGGCCCACTGGGACCCCCTTTGGCTCAAACATCCAGCTCAGAGGGCCCCCTGACCACCCTCCCACAGGTCTGCCTGCACATCCTAACAGGCAGCCTCACCTGGTCCTCCCACCTCAACCTCCTTAGGGCCCAGCCATTGAGGGAGGGAGATGAGAGAGAAAGGTAGGGCTGAGGAAAAGGGGGTGAGAGTGGACAGAGAGGCAGCAACAATGGAAATGGAGGCAGGCAGAGAGGGTTGGGGAAACATCGAGGAAGCAGCTGCTAAGCCTCCTAGCCTCTGTCCTCCCAGAGTAGGCTGAGCTGCCCAATGAGGACCACTTTGGTGGTACTTCAGATCCCAGGGAGTCTGATTCTTGGTAGTGACAGCATCCTCTGCTGGGCTCTGGAGTGCTGGGGCATGAGGTCCGACGGGGTCCCAGTCATTCCAGCCTGGGGACTTGTCCCTTCTTCCTCAGTTTCTAAGCACCTCTTATCCCTCACCTCACTTATACCAGCCAGCCGGGGCTGCTCAATACAGATGTCCAGGCTGTGCATGGCACAGAGTAGACTGAGTTTTATGGGGGCTTGTGGGTGGGTGAGGGCCCTCCGTGGTCTCAAAGGGACCTCTCCTACACACAGGTACCTGGACATACTGCCCAGAAGCTGCTCCCAGCCCTGACTTTTCCTAGACGTGCCCTGAGGTCCCTTCTCCTACCAGCTCTGAGGCCAGATGTCTGTGCCCATCGCCCAGCTCTAACCCTGACAAGGTTAGAGAGACTGGAGACACTCTGGCCGGGACTGTCCTACCTGTGGTCTCCTGTGCACCTGTGATGACATTCCTGCCTTCCGGCCTTTGCTTGTGCTGTTCTCTCAAGCCTCCCCGCTGCTCCTCTCCCTGACACCTTAGTCCACTCTTCCCTCAGGCCTAGCAAGTCCCATCTCCCCAAAGCCTTCCCAGCCACAGGGGACACCCTCTGCTGGGTACTTCAAGTTCACCATGCTTTCACCCTCCTCCCCGGACATTAGTTCCTTGGCTTTTAGTGTGACTTTCCCTTTGTCTTTCTCATGTGTCCTTGCACCCCCTCCATCCTCATCACCAGGTCTTGAAGACCTGGGGGCAGGAGCCACATCATCATTTTATCCCCAGCCACTCTGTCTATTTCTTATGTCAAGTTCATTGAATTAGTCATTGAATCAATAAGCATTAATATCGAGCACCAAATACATAGCAGACAACATGTTAGGCACAGCAGGGAACAAAACAGACTTGGTCCCTGTAGCAGACGCTGTTGGTTCCCCAGGCAACTCAAGCCTCACTTCTACACACCAAAGGCTCCCTACGACTCTGCCGTGGGCACAGTGCACAGAGGGAGTGGAAGTAGCAAATGCCCGCCCCAGCAGCCCTCAGCCAGGGCTCGGACTGACAGGTGAATGGCTCTGAGCCCTGGCCCCCAGGCCCCTGGGTTGGGAGAGCTCCAGGCAGTGCTCTTCCTCGTCTCTCAGAGGTCCGGGTGGATTAAGGTCCAGGTGGCCTCTGTCTCCTTCCCTCACCTGTGCAATCACCTCAGGGTCTGTGTCTGGGGAAATTCACACCAAGCCCCTCCCTGAAGAAGTTTATAGCTGAGTGATGATTATAATGACCTCTCATTAATCCAGCTAATAATTCAGCTATCTAATAAGTTTATCCTTGCGCATAGCATGATGCCTAGATTGATGGCTTGGTTTGTGCATTGATTTATTTCTACATTTTCTTCGGTGGTTTGTTGAATGGTACTGAATACCTCTTACTTGAGAGTCACTGAATCAGATACTTTGCACTGTATTTTGAAGACAACCCTCAAAGGCACACAAGAGCCCCATTTTATAGGTGAGATGGGAAAGCTAAACCTCAGAGGGTGAAGTAGTGTGCCCAAGGTCACATAGGTGGCAAGGGGCAGAGATGGACTTGAAGCAGGTCTGTATGATTCCAAAGCTTGGGGACCCGATAGGTAAGCATCCACCTGAATACAAGGCAAAAAAAAAAAAAAAAAAAAAGTAGTAGGCACAATAAATTTAGAATGCAGTGGAGAGCAGGAAGATTCCTGAAAGATTCTCTGAGAAGGAGGCATTTAACCTGAGCCCTAATGGATAAGGGCAGTTTCAGGAGCTGGAGAAGCCCCTCCCCTGTGTGGGGTCTGTAGGCCCGTAAAGAGCGACTCCCACGGGGAGGAAAAGGATAGCTCTGGAGCAAGCTGAGGGCCCCCAGCAGAGTGAGGGTGCTGAGGCTGGGCTACTTCTGCTGAGTGAAGCTCGTTAGGTTCCCTCTGAAGTCGCAGGCCCCTAAGAGCTCCAGGGCTATTCCAGAGCATGAACTGTGGATGTCCTGCTTAATGAAGCTGCCCACTGCTGCCCACCTCAGCCCACACCTGTGGTCCTCAGAAATCTTAAGGGTCATTAACCCTGTTCCATTTGCTCCTGCACTAGTCACGTTTTTAGCTGGGTAACTGACTGAGGAATCCACTCCCAGAAGGGCCCTGGCTTTCCCCACGCCCCAAGCATCTTTCTCAGGGTTCTCAGCTGCACAGGGGGAGCCCTCACTGTTGGGGCAGGCCCTCTCATCTTGCCAGCTCCTGGCAAATGCAGCACCCACATTTAGAGACGGGTGAGACAGGCTTCAGGAGTCACTGCTTGGCAGCCAGAGGTGGAAATAACAGTAAGGGGAACCTGTTTGGGAAGGCCTCTGCCTCTCCTAGAGGGGGCAGGTAATTTATGGGATCTCAGCTTGCGTACACCTGTCGGCACGTTTTCTGCATCACCTGGATGCCGACATGCACTGAGCTGCCCTGTCTGATCCTCTTCCCCTGCGTGCCCCTCCCGTGGTCTCCTACCTGGCACAGGGGAGGGGAGGACATCTCACTGGCACCTGGCTGTGCTGTGAGCTGATCTGAGCAGTGGAAGGCTGTCCCTCTCACTCTAGCTCCTTCTGAGCCAGGGGCTCCTGGTCTACCCAGGACGAGGGTGGGCTGCAGAGAAGAACTCTGTGCTTCCTTGTCCAGGGTCGTAAGTCCTACCACAGGGAAGTCCCGCTCTATTACTTTCATCAAGTCATGATAGAACCCTTCAAGAGTTTTCCATTGCTCTTAAAAAAAAAAAATCCACCCTGGCTGGTGTGACTCAGTGCTGGCCTGTGAACCAAAGGATCACCAGTTCAATTCCCAATCCAGGGCACATGCCTGGGTTGCAGGCCAGGTGCCCAGTAGGGGGCGCACGAGAAGCAACCACACACTGATCTTTCTCTTCCTCTCTCCCTCCTTCCTGTCTCTAAAAATAAATAAATAAAATCTTAAAAAAAAAAAACAACCCAGCTCCCTGCCCTGGCTGCACGTGACCTGGCCCCGTCTGCCTCATCTAGAGCCCTTTCCGCTCTCATTGCTCTCATGGTGCCCCAGCCATCTGCCCCCTTCAGTGCCTTGGCTCTGCCAGCGTTTCCCTGCCTCAGGGTGTTTGCCTGTGCTCTTGCTTCTACCTGCAGGGCTCTTACTTCCTGCCCTTCCCACAGCTGCCTCCTTCTCATCCTTCAGCTCCCAGCATAAATGTCACCACCTCAGAGAGGACTTCCTTGACTTCCCAGTTGAAAGGAAGCCACTCTCATTGTTTTCTATCAAGCATTTGTTTGCACCTTTATACCCTTACTGCAGTTTGTATGTTCATTTGTTAATTTACTCACTTGTTCAGCAAACATTTATTGAGCATCTGCTATATGCCAAACACTATTCTAGGCACTGAGGGTGTATCCGTGAATGACACAAAGCCCCTGCCCTTGTGGAGCTGACATTCTAGTGGGAATCCCAGTCAGTAAAGGAAAAGATGGCCTGGCCGGGTAGCTCAGTTGGTTAGAGCATTGTCCCAATACACCGAGGTTGAGAGTTTGATCCCTGGTCAGGGCACATACAAGAGTCAACCAATGAATGCATAAATAAACGGAACAAAAATTTGGTGTTTCTCTCTCTCTATCCCCCTTTTTCCCTCTAAAAAAATCAAAAAGTGAAAAACTTTTTAAATAAAAAAAAAGATGAAAATAAGCATATAATGCAGTGATTCTACAGTATTAGAGAGAATAAGTTCTAGAGAGACAAAGTAAAGCCAGGGGATGGGAGAGAGGACTGGGAAAGGAGCTACCAATCCCACGCAGGCCAGATCCGAGGTCTCCATCTGCTTGCTGTCTGCGCTGTTGGGCTGTTGCCTTTGTTCCCCACTCCATCCCCAGTAACCAGCGGCTGGGCTCATAGCGGGCATTCAGTAAAGTTTGTGCAGCCAGCAAACAAACAGACAGCTAATCAGACCTCCTGCTGCTGCGGCACAAGTGTCTCTCCTCGGCTCCGTCCTCAGCAGATCCCAGGAGCAGCAGGTCCTGTCCTTTGATAATAACTCTCAATAGACAGGAAGGCTATTTGTCACTCGCCCTCAGGCCTCCTGTCTCCAGGGAAATCAGAGGTCCTCACCCAGCAGTGATGGATAGAGTGTCCTCTGACTGGCAGGTCCGGCTAGGAGCTGCTCTTAAAGTCCTTCCCTGTGCAGGGATATATGGGCCATTGCACAAATGACACAAATAGCAAGGCAGAGTTGACCATGGGACCCCAAATATCAGAGACACAGCTTCCTGCTGTAAGACAGACCCTGTGTTAAGTGACCCCACTGGAAAAGCAGTGCTATGGAGAATGGTGGGTGGGATCAGAGCCTGAATTCCTAGAGTCTCCACTCTCCTACTAACTAGACAGTGGCTGCAGGCAAGCTGCTTCACTTCCCTGGGCCTCAGTCTATCCATCTGAGCAATGGGAATGCCCTTCTTTATTTTAATGACCTATGAGCACAGAGGAATTTTGAAAGGTCAAAAGTATACAGATAAACAGGATTATACCCAATAGCGAGTTAACTGCACAAGAACTTGGAAGAATGGCTGTATAAAGCAAGCCTGCACCTGTTGTTTTGTTGTGAAAATTCTGTTGATGCCCATAATTCAGTGGGTGTCTGTGAGCAGAAATTCAGGACACGCACACGTGCTCTGAGATTCCACACTTTGCTTCCTCCTTCGAGTTTGCTCTTCTCCGCATCCCTGAGTCCTTGCCTCTGACGGTTTTGACATTGCTGACAGCCAAGCCCACGGTTGGTGACTCCTCGGCTGAACGGGGCACAGCCTAGTGTGGGCGCTGTCACAGCCCGTGGTGAGTGCCGCATGATGTGACGTGCATATGAGTCATGCTCGGTCAGGACCAAGCATCTGTGGGTCGGAGTGGAAAACAAACAAAACAAAAACCCTGGTCCTTCCCCTCGGGCAGTTTGAGGAGCAGTGGTCTAGCCCCCCTTCAATGAATCAAAGCCCTCAGCCCTCGTCCCAGGGCCCCGCAGCCAGGGCTGTGTGCACCCTCCATCCAGACTGCTGTCCATCCAGAATCCGCCCTCCCTTGCCTTTGCTGTCCGGTCCACTCAAACTGACTTCCCCTTGCTTTCCCACCTGTTGAAATCCTAGCCCTTTTTTTAGAGTCTGCGTCAAATCCCATTTCTTCCACAAAGCCCTCCTGGGTAAGTTAACCCATTCCCCACTGCACCCCAACCTCCCTGTGCACCTCCACCTCTCGCATGTCCCAGTCTGTCTCATAGGGCCCGCAGACGCGCCCGACTTTGAGCTCTCTGTGGCCCCTGAGGACCCACCAGGCCCTCCCACCCTTTGTAGCCCCACCGACTCTGGACCTTACATCCGATTGGTTCTCAATAAATGTCAGCCGAGCTGATCCAGAGCACCAAGAGCACCATTCGGCTCCAGGTACTGCCAGCCTTTGCCAAAAGAAAAAGTGGCTCAGCTGTGAACCCCTTTCTTCGGGAGCCAGAGGACACGGGGTGTCTGCTGGTGAGAATAGCCTTCCACCAGGCCTCTGAGGCAGAGGGTTCTGGGTCCATCCTGCCTGGGGCTCACACCCTTCTTCTAACTGACTCTAAACACCTGGCCCAACTTACCTCGACTTGCTTCACCCCTCCCTGGTGCTGGTGAACCGCTAAATGAGCTATAGGAGCAGCTTCAACACAACGCCCACCATCTGATGAGAAAGGCCCCAGCTCCATCA
>JAPYXV010001284.1:0-14264 GCA_028533065.1 Trachops cirrhosus | reverse complement strand
ATTTCTATTTCCTTTTTCATGTTGATATAGTTTGCAGTGAGTTCATTGTAGTTTCCCTGTAGTTTCTCGTAACTCATTGAGAGTTCATTGAACTTCTTGATAATCATTGCTTTGAACTCAGAGTCTGATAATTGAGTTGCCTCTATTTCATTTAGCATTCTTTCTGGGGCTTCCTCCTTTCCCTTCATTTGGGGATTGTTTCTTTGTTTTCTCATTGTTCGTGAGACTCCTCTTGCTAGCCTCAGCTTCGTAAATTGATCTGTTCTGGCTCCCTGGGTTTATGGTGTGAACCTCTGTTGTAGAGTACTGGTGAGATTCAGTTTTATAGTCTCCTTCTGTTATCCAGGTGTTCACAGCTTCCTCCTACTAATTTAATCAGCCAAACAAAGAAGTCTATACAAAAAGAAGAGGAGTGCCAAAATACTCCGGGGCCTGGACCTCAGAGGTTCCGGGGAGCGCCTGGCCTTTTTCGGGTTCATGGGTGCGCAGTCTCTGGGTCCCCAGGGGTGCCCACTTCTCCTACCTCCTGGGCCTGGGCCTCACAGGTCCCGGGGAGCGCCTGGCCTTTTTCGGGTTCACGGGTGCGCAGTCTCTGGGTCCGAGGGGCTCCCACTTCTCCTACCTCCGGGGCCTGGGCCGCAGCAGTCCCACGGAGTGCCTGCGCCTTTTCCTTTTTCAATGCTGTGGTTTCCGAGACTTTCACCAAACCACGCTCTCTTCGGGTTTTTCAATGTCCGCTACAATTTGCGATCTCCTATTTTCATTTATGACGTGATAATGTTGGCTCTTTTCTCTGTTCCTACTTAAAATGACTTGGATTTTTTTTCCTGGTTGTGGGAGAGTAGAATCTGCTGCATCCTACCACGCCGCCATTTGGACTCTCCTATACTAATCTTTTTTTTTAAAGCAGACACACAAAGCTGTAAACATAGACAAGTTATTCTCAACCCTTTCCCTCACTATTTGCTTTGTTGGACCCTGGTCCTGAATCAGATGCCCAATCAATACTCCCTGAAATACTGCACTTGGGGACTGGCCTATGTTTTTCATGTTGAGAAATGCCAAATACTATGACTCGCACTGGAATGCGCCCCAGAAAGATAGAATTTTACAGGTTATAATTCAGTCCAGAAGGAAGTGTAAGGACTGATCTCAGTTTGGTTTGTATTCTGTCACTCAGAACCATGAGCCCAGCAGCACTTGTGCCATTTCTTATTAGGCCACAAGGGGGTAGTGCCTACTACTTGGAACAACGACATTCCTATGTATCCAAGGTTCCTTTACTAGCAAGCCTTTTTCAGAAGTGTTTTCTTTAGCTTCACCTTATCTGGGAAGAATTACATTGAGGCTTATCAGCGGGGAGAGGGAAGGGGAGGAGGACAATGGGGGAAAGGGTATAGGGAATAAAAAGTATAATTGGTAGGTACAAAATAGACAGGGGGATACTAAGAATAGTATAGGAAATGTAGAAGCCAAAGAACTTATATGTATGACCCATGGCCGTGAACTAAGGGGGGAAATGCTGGTGGGGGGCATGTGCAGGGCAGAGGGAGGCAAGGGGGTAAAAGAGACAACTGTAATAGTTTGATCAATAAAATATACTTAATTAAAAAATGTGTTTTCTACCCTTAGAAGAATTCTTGAAGGAATATTTACTTGTGAGGTGAGTCACTGAGAGGAATATGTCCCCTGTGACCCAGACAAACATGTAAAGTGATGTGTCCAACCCTCATATCCACCTCTGTCCTTTCCTAAATCCCTTCAGGCATGTGTAAAACTTTGCAAAATAAAAATTGACCCTCTGTGTAACATAGTAGAAACATTTGCCCAACACGTGGTCCCTTTGTGATACGAATTTTTGGGTAGCAAGTTTCCATTCACAAGACAATGAAATTGTCACCGAAACTCTGAAAGACAGCATGAATGTGTTTGGCAGGACATTTCAGTTGAAGACCTTCCAAGTGGGAGATAACCTGTTCAGCACAGCCAAGATAGGGTCCATACTATCTCTTACCCTTCAAGCACTGACTCTACTTTGCCATGTGAAATGTGAATAAGGTTTTTATTATTTTAAAAGAGGATTTGGATCAGAATAGTGGAAATGATTATAATTGTTGTGGAAGGGAGATAATTTATGATTTTAATGGCAGAGCATCCTGCCTATAAACTTTCTTCACTCTGCATGGTATTGTCATTGCTGCAGAGCCCCTTAGTCCCAAGGCCCAGCACCTGAGACTGAAGAGGTCTCACATGCTGAGCAGTGAGTCAATTTGGGATGAAAGATCACAGGTTTGATCATATATTTAAAATTGGAGCACTCTAGAGCTATGCCAAACACTTCTGGTTTATGGTTAAGCCCGATTCAGAGGACATGGGGACTCATAACTAATTTGTCTGTCTTATTCTTTTTCCGTGACTATATTATCTCATCTTGATTCATAAGCAAAATCTGGAAAACCTACAAAAATGTGTTTTGTAGTTATCTAGGAATAATATAGAAAATATTTTTGATGAAGAAACTTAATTTTGTATAGTTTATTTCAATATAAATAAAGTGTGAATTATGTTTGAAAAGTGTGTAGAATGTTGTATGAAAAATGTTGGGTCATTATAATCATAATATTCTCTCTCTTCCACAAAAATTATAATCATTTTTCACTAATCTGACCAAGACACTCTGAGGATAGTAAGGACCTTACTCATATTTTCAAGGGCAAAGCAGACTCAGTGCTCAGACACTGAGGACTCTCAGGGCAGAAGACACTGTGGATGCCACTGTGGCTGTGCTGAGCAGGTTGTCTCCTCCCACTTGGAATAACTGCTGTTGAGATCTCCTGCCAAACATGTTCATGGTGTTTTCATGGGTTCAGTGACACTTTCACAGTCTGATGTCATTTTATAATAGAATCTTGAAGATTATAACATTGTATAACTTTTTTTTCTGAAGTCACTGAATCCATTCTGCACTCAAGGGGAGAGGATTGCTTGAGGATTATCAAACAGTGGGGAATATAGGACCACTGAACAGAGGGGAAGGCCCAAAAGGGGTTGTGACCTGTGTAGAATCACAAACTAGTCAGAATACAGACGCAGATTGGAAATCTGGTTTGTGCTTTCAAAGTGGGATCCTGGCTGAACCCTGGCTTTGTCAGAGGCTCTGAGAAAGGCTGTGCTGCTCTAACCATGTACAGTCATGGAGATACCCTGCTCATCTGCCAGCACTTCACCCAGAGTTACAACCAGCAGAAGCATATTTATGCTGAGCTCAGGATAATGCAGTTCTAAATTTGACCCCAGTTTGATACTTAGGAAACCAAAGCCCACAGAGAGGCAGGGACTGAACAGGGTACACAATAAGCAGACTCCAAAAGTAAGGATGTCTTTCAACCTGCCAAATTAAGGCTCTAATGTCTCCCATAGTTTTGTCACTGTAAATCAGAAATCGGTATGTTTTGAATAACTTTTGCCTATTCCTTCCTAGGTGAGGTTTATTTCAGGGCATTCAGATTGTAAACACTGACAAACACACACAGATTGCAAGATCTATTGGTAAAATCAGAAGAGGATTATACACAAGAGGTAACACGAGAAAGAAAACAGATGTTGGAAACACAACCCGCATATGACAGCACTACTCCAATTTTATAGGTCGTGTCCACTTATGCCTACTGACATCTCTAGAGGGTACAGGGTAGAATAATCCCCATTGGGCAGACAAAGATAGGTTCTGAGATGCACAATGGCTTATGCAGAATTTAGAAAAAAAATAGAGTTGAGTCTAAACATAGACTGTTTCAAAACCTGAGAAATGGCTGAAGCAGTCCTTTTAATGGAACTGTGGAGGGAGGTGTGTTCATGTCACTGTTTAAAGATGAGATCTTGTATGCATAAGGTGGCTGCACAGTTGGCATTTTCAAGGACTATTTGGATAGTTGAATTCGAGGAAGTGATTTAGGGTAAGTGACTCCAGGAAGTAAAATCACTTCTTTGATATCTGTGCCCAACAGAACTTGGAACCCTTGCACCCACATTCTAATAACAGCCCATGCTAGCTCACTCTGTAAGACACTGGATTGTGAGAGATGTCTTGCTGATTCCTGAATCTGTGAGGCTCTTGGTTAGGGAAACCCTGCCGTGAGAGCTATCTCTATATTGCAGACGATTGCTTGCCTGTCCTTTGTGAAGTCTTTGGCCATTTTACAAAAGTCTTTTATGGTGAGTAACACTAGACAGCCTAGGTCAGGCCAATCCAGGCAATGTTGCCACTGTGGACCCTTTTGGGACAGTCCCTATCCCCTCTTCTTTATGTACATTTAAGAGGGACATAAAGAGGAAAGTCTCCTTTTAGTGGCAACATGTTATTGGATGATACGTAACCTGTTGGCTCTGTCTGGATTACATCTCAAGACAGAATTACCAAAGTGGAAAGGAGATTGCAGAGGGCCTCTTCTCTGTTCCACTGCATATTCGATGTCCTCAAGCTGTCAAGTCTGTTTATTTTTATTTTGGGGGGGCCTGAGTTTACTATGGTGTGCGTGTATACGTGTGTGTGTGTGGTTTGTGTATGAGTTTCACCATCAGAGAGAAGGGCCTGCTTATTACCTGGAATTGTGGATGACTCAGCAAATATGACAGTGCCAGAACCAAGTGCAAATGACAGCAGGTTGACCTGAATTTTGAAATGCTTCGGAATTTTCAAGGGGTTCAGTGGCCCTGGGACCTAGGGAAGATAATGATATACAAGAACAGTTAGGAAGCCAGAGTAAGAAAGAGAAGGCAAAGCAAAATGGTGATTCTGGGCAATCCCTGGGGTCAGGTCTGTCCTGGGTGAGGGGTGCAATGGAAAAAACAATCACTGCAAAGGTCCTCGCAGGAGACAAAGCAGCCTGGTCTTCACGACCTCACACTTGAACAGCTTCAGAGTGTCCCAATTTGAAATATTTTCTCAAACCTGTAATCTTGAATATCAAATTGACTCGTGCAGAATGTGACACCTCTTCACACTTAGGTGCTGGGCTAGGGGTCTAAAATGTTCACAGAACCAAGGTTAGAACTCTTTTCTCAGATGGCTGAGCTGCAATGGTAATACCACACAGAGTGAAGACAGTTTGTAGGCAGAATGCCAGGTCATTAATGTCATAACCTTCTCTCTCTTTTATGACAGTCATAATCATTTTCACTATTCTGAACTGGATGGTTTTGGAGGATATCAAGGACCTTATTCACATTTTTCATGACAATGCAGACTAAGTATTTGGAGTTTATAAGGCAGCCTGGACACCACCATGGCTGTGCTAAACAGATCTTTTATTTGGACAGACTGCTACTGAGATCTATTGTCAAACACATTTATGGTGTCTTTCAGAGTTTCAACATTTTTATGGTCTTAGGACTTTTTGTAACCAAATCTGGAAATGATATTGTATTATTTTGGTGTCTTTTCTGAAGTCACTAAGTCAACTCTGCATTCAAAAGGAAGGGATTACATGAGGATGTCCTGACCAGAATGTGGGAGTCATGGGAAGCCAGTGAGAGAACAGGGGAAAACTCCCATAAGTTCATGACCTGCTCAAAATCATAGGTCAGAATGCAGATAGAGGTATGATCCTTAGTCTGTGTCCTCAAAGTGGGGTCCTGGCTAAACCTGACTGTCAAATGATGTGAAAATAACTATGTTGCTGTACTGTGTACAGACATGGAGATGTCACGAACAGCTGCCAACACCACATCCAGTGTGAGAGTCACTGAGCACATATTTATGCCAAGCTCAAGATGATGCAGTTTTGAATTTCATTCCTATTTTGATACTTGGGAAACCAAGGCACACTGAGAGGCAGGGAATGAACGGTGTGCATGATAATCAGACTTCAGAGGTAAGGGTGTTTTTCAACCTGCCAAAATAAAACTCTAACCTCTTCCATTTTTTCATTGTTGAAAGTGAAAACTTTGTATGTTCTAAAAACCCTTGCTGATTCCTTCCTAAGTAAAGTCTGTTTATTTCTGGACATCCAGATTTTGAGCACTGGCAAACACACACACACACATCACTGATTGTAAAAACTATGGGTGGGATCAGAAGAGGGGCATACACGGAAGGTAACAAAAAAACAGACTGGAAACATGACTGACATGTGACAGCACTCCTCCAGTTTTATAGGTAGTATCCAGTTATGCGTGCTGACTTCTCTAGGGAGCCCATGGTAGATAATCACCACTGTGCAGACCAAAGTCAGAAGAGGTTCTAAGAGGTTCGATGGCTTATTCAGGATTCAAAACAGGAGGAGCGAAAGGTTGAGTCTTACCACAAGTCTGTTTTCAAAGCTGGAATACTGGCTGCACCAGGACTTTCCAAAAGGCTCTAAAGAGAGGTGTGTTGGTGTCACTGGAAAGATATGACCTTGCAGGGATCAGGTGGCTGAGCAGTCAGCATCCGAGGGGACTTTTTAAATAAGTGGGATTTGAAAAAGTGACTGAGGAAAAAAGACCCCAGAAAGTGAAGTCACTTCCTTAATAACTTAGTTCCATAGAACTTGAAACCCTGTAACTAGGCATTGACATTCTAGCAATAGCCCCATAGCCAGCTCATTTGGCAAGAGAGGATTGATTGTACAGTATGTTGTCTTCTTGATTCTCCACCATGGGAACCTTTTCTAAAGCTACAGACATTGGCTTTCCTCTCCTGTTTTAGGTCTCTGGCCATTTTACAGGAGGCTTCCTAAGCTAATACTAGTCAACCAAGTCAGAGCAATACCAGCCATGTTACCACTGTGAGGTCTTCTGGAGAAGACCCCATATCTCCTCTTTGTGTATTGCAAAGAAAGACATGAAGAGTGGGCTTGGGTAGAAACATGTCATTTAGTGATACATAACTTTGTAGTTTTGTTTGGATGACATCTCAGAATAGAATTAGCATGGTGGAAAGAACATTGCTGAGGGGCATCTTATCTGTGCCAATTCATGTCTATTTTGTTCAAGCTTTCAAGTCTTTTTTTTTCTTTTTTGGGGTTCTGAGCCCACTGTGGTGTGTGTGTGTGTGTGTGTGTGTGTGTGTGTGTGTGTGTACTTTTACAATAAGAGAGCAGGGCCTGTTGTGTCTTTTACCTGGAGTTTTGGGTGACTCATGGCCTACCAGGAACCAAGATCATGGTAATAGCAGCTGATTAGAGTTTGGAAATTCATTGAAATCTTCAAAAAGACCAGTGGTATATGCTAAAACCTAGAGAAGATAATGACAACTTAGGAAAGTCAGGGAGGCCAGAATCAGCAAAGGAAGGCAAGCATAATGGTCATTCTAGGAAATCCCTGGGACCATCTGTTCTGGGTGAGAGATACATGTTTCCGGTAAAGGGCCTGACAGGAAACAAAGAAGCCTAGTTTTCATGACCTCATGTCTGAATGGCTCTGGAGTGTCCCAATTTTGAGTATATTCTCAAACCCATAACCAGCTCATTCGACAAGAAACACACAATTATGAAAGATGTTGTTTTGCTGATTCCCGTATCAGTAAGGCCCTTGCATTGGGACACCACTGTGAGGGACTTTCCTGATGCTGTGGACATTGGCTTGCCTCTCTTGTGAGGTCTCTGGGCGTTTTACAGTAGGTCTACTAAGGTAACACTAGGCAGTCTACATCAAACCAATCCAGGCCACATTACCACAAAGCACTATTTTTTAAAAATATGTTTTATTGACTATGCTGTTACAGTTGTCCCATTTTCCCCCTTCACTCCCCTCTACCCTGTATACCCTCTCCCACCCACATTCCCCCCCTTTAGTTCATGTCCATGTGTCATACTTATAAGTTCTTTAGCTTCTACATTTCCCATGGAGGTTGTTCTTACCCTCCCCCTATTTTCTACCTATCATCTATGCTACTTATTCTCTGTACCTTTTCCCCCTCTCTCCTCCTCCCACTCCCCTGCTGATAAGACTCCATTTGATCTCCATTTCTGTGGTTCTCTTCCTGTTCTAGTTGTTTGCTTAGTTTGTTTTTTTTTATTTTAGGTATGGTGGTTAATAATTGTGAGTTTGCTGGCATTTTACTGTACATGTTTTTGATCTTCTTTTTCTTAGATAAGTCCCTTTAACATTTCATACAATAAGGGCTTGATGATGATGAACTCCTTTAAGTTGACCTTACCTGAGAAGCACTTTATCTGCCCTTCCATTCTAAATGAAAGGTTTGCTGGATAGAGTAATCTTGGATGTAGGTCCTTGTCTTTCATGACTTGGAATACTTCTTTCCAGCCCCTTCTTGCCTGTAAGGTCTCTTTTGAGGAATCAGCTGACAGTCTGATGGGAACTCCTTTGTAGGTGACTGTCCCCTTATCTCTTGCTGCTTCTAGGATTCTCTCCTTATCTTTAATCTTGGCTAATGTAATTATGATGTGCTTTGGTGTGTTCCTCCTTGGATCCAGCTTCTTTGGGACTCTCTGAGCTTCCTGGACTTCCTGGAAGTCTATTTCCTTTGCCAGAATGGGGAAGTTCTCCTTTATTATTTGTTCACATATCTTTTTCACTTGTTGCTCTTCCTCTTCTCCTTCTAGTACCCCTATAATTCAGATGTTGGGACATTTAAAGATGTCCTGGAGGTTCCTAAGCCTCTCCTCACTTTTTTGAATTCTTGTTTCTTCATTCTTCTCTGATTGGATGTTTCTTCCTTCTGGTCCACTCCATTGATTTGAGTCCTAGTCTCCTTTCCATCACTATTGGTTCCCTGTACATTTTCCTTTATTTCACTTAGCATAGCCTTCATTTTTTCATCTAATTTATGACCAAATTCAACCAGTTCTGTGAACATCCTGATTACCAGTGTTTTGAATTGTACATCTGATAGATTGGCTCTCTCTTTGTCAGTTAGTTGTATTTTTTCTGGAGCTTTGATCTGTTCTTTCGTTTTGGGCCTTTTTTTTTGTCTTGATGTGCCTGTTATGTAGTGAGGGGTGGAGCCTTAGGTGTTCACCAGGGCAGGGCAACCCAGTTGCTGGGTTGTGATGCTGTATGTGGGGCAGGGGTCTGAGAGGGAACAATGGCACTTGCTCCACTCTCTGCCGGATTTCAGTCACTTTCCCCACTTCCCCCAAGCAAATTGGGCCCTCTGGTGCTGATTCCATGTGGCTGGGTTTTTGTACATTCTAGAACCCTGTGGATCTCTCCAGTGAACTCTCCTGTGAGGCTGAGAGTTCCTCCTGGCACCTCAACCCGCACAGGTGTTCTCAATTGGTGTTTTGAGGCTTTATTTCCTGGTGCTGGGAACCTGGGTTGTGAGGTCTGTCTGACTCCCCAGTTTTGCCTGGTTTATCTGTGCACAAATGTGGGACCACCTGGTCCGCCAGCTGCCTTGTGCACTGTGCCCCTCCACAGTCTGCTCCCTTACTGGGTCCACCTGCTGCCACCTCAGGTGCCTGGGGTCTGCCAGCCACCACTCTTTTTGCTGTGACCCCTCTCTGCCTGGCCGCCCAACTCTGCCCCTCCTACTGGTCTGGATGAATGTGTCTGTTTTAACTCCTTGGTTGTTGGACTTCCATACAGTTCAATTTTCTGTCAGTACTGGTTGTTTTTTGTTTCTAAACTGTTGCTGTCCCTATTTTGGTTGTGTGAGGAGGCACAGTGTGTCTACCCATGCCTCTATCTTGGCCAGAAGTCCTCAAAGCACTATTTTTTTAAAAAAAGATTTTATTCATTTTCTAGAAAGAGGGGAAGGGAGAGAGAAAGAAGGTGAGAAACATCAATGTGAGAGAGAAACATTGATTGGTTGCCTCTCATATGTGCCCATCTGAGACTGAACCCACAACTCAGGCATTTACCCTTGCCCAGGAATTTGACCTGCCACCTTTCACTTTGTGGGATCATACCCAATCAGCTGAGGCATGCTGGTCAGGGCATCAATGAGTACTCTTTTGGGGCAATCCCCATACCATCTACTTCATGTGCCTCAAAGAGAGACATAAAGAGTGGGCCCTTTTTGAGTAGGAACAGATTGTTGGGTGATCCATAACTTCATGGTGCTGTCTGGATTGCATCTGAAAACACAGAATTCACAAGGTGGAAATGAAATTGCTGCGGGGTGTCCTCTGTGCCAATACCCCTTTGATGCCCTAAAGCTATCACGTCTTTTAGTATTTTTTCTCCTTTTTGAAGTTCTGACCCAATTGTGGGGTGTATATGTGTCTGTATGTGTGTGTACCTTCACTATCAGAGAGCAGGACCTGTCTCTTACTTGGAGTTGTGGGTGATTCAACTATCACAATAGTGCCAGGACTGAAAGCATGGTAACAGCAGGCTGACCACAGGTTGGTGATCCAGTGGACTATTCAGGGGATCAGTGGTGTACTTTGGGGCCTGGAGAGGATATTGGCACATCAGGATAGTCAGGGAAGCCAACGTAAGCAAGAGAAAGCAAAAGAGAATGGCGATTCTAAGAAATCCTTGAGACCAGGTCCATCCTGGCCAAAACTGGCATTGGGAAGGATGATCATTGTAAAGAGTCTGGCAAAGGAAAAAGCATTCTAGTCTTTCTCACCTCACATTTGAGTGACTCCAGAGTGTTATAATTGAAAGTTTTATTCTGCAATTTGTGATCTTGCATTTTAGATGGACTCATTGTACAGTATGTGACACCCCTTACTCTCAGGTGCTGGGGTAAGGGACTGAAATATTCTCATAAACAATGTTGGGACTCTTCTCTCAGATAAGTGGGCAATGGTGACAATACCATACATTGTGAAGAATGTTTGAGGGCTGGTTGCTGGGTCATTACAATTAGAACCTTGTCCCTCTTCTACAACATTTAGAATCATTTTAAACTGTTATGACCTGGATGCTCTTTTAGGATATCAAGGATCCTATTCACAACCCCCACCCCACCAAAAAAAAAAGCAGCCTCAGTTTTCTTTTTAGGATAAGAGACAGTGTGGACACAACCATGGCTCTGATGAACAAGAGATCTCCCACTGGGACGACTGCTGTGGAAATCTTCTGTCAAAGACATTCATATTATCTTTCAGGGTTTCAGTGACATTTTCATGGTCTTGTGATATTTTTAACCAACCTTGCAGGTGATGTCATATTATTTTGCCATCTTTTTGATGTTACAAAGTCCATTCTGCACTCAGGGGGAGGGATTTACCAGGAGGAGGACTCAGCCAAATGGTGGGAATTGTGGGAGCCAATGAGAAGACAAGTTGAAGGTCCCAAGAGGTTTGTGCCTTGCCCAGAACCACAGACTGCTCAGATTGCACATGCAGGTACATGACCTGATTTGTGCTCTCAAAGTGAAGTCCTGGCTGAAGCCAGGCTTTGTTAGGGGCTCTGGAAAAGGCTGTGCTGCTATAACCATGTACAAACATGGAGACAGCATGTGCACCTGCCAACATTCACACCCAGCTTGATAATCACTGAGAACATATTTATGCCAAGCCCAAGACCCTGCAGTTTTGAATTTCATTCCTCATTTGGTACTTGAGAAACCAAGGCCCACAGAGGGCAGATACTGAACAGAATGTATGTCAAGCAGACTCCAGATATAAGAATCTTTTTAGACCTGCCAAATTATGTCTCTAATATCTCCCATTGGTTAGGCTTTGAAAATCAGAAATTCATATGTTTTAAAAAACTCTTGCCACTTTCTCCCTGAGGGACAGTGTGTTTATTTATGGGCATTGAGATCGTGAGCACTGACAAACACAAACACAAACACAAACTAGTTATAAAAACTATAGGTAAAATCAGGAAAAAAAGCACACAGAGAAGGTAACAAAAAACTCACAGAGGTTGGAAACAAAACCTACATATGACGGCACTCCTCAAATTTTATAGATAGCATCCACTTATGATTATATTTTAGGAAGTACGTGGTAGAATAAATCTCAATGTGTAGTAAAAAGACAGCTTCTGAGAGGCACAATGGCTTCCATAGAATCCAGGAAGAAAAAAAGGAATAAAGTTGAACCAACACAAGTGTGTTTCAAAGCCGAGACATTGGTTAGACCAGACAGTCCCATGGGGCTCTGGGGAGAGGTGTGTTGATGTTACTGTGTACAGTTATCTTGCAGGGGAAATATGCCTGAGCAGTCAGCAGCCCAGAGAACTATTTGAATAGGTGGGATTTTCAGAGGTGACTCAGGAAAGGGACCCCAGAAACTAAAGTCACTCCCTTCATAATTGTAATCAACAGAACCTGGAACCTCTGTGACAAGACAATCATATTCTAGAAACAGCTCCATAGCCAGCTCACTTGGCAAAGATACCCAATTGGGAAAGATTGTCTTGTTGACTCCTGAATTTGTACGGCTCTTGCTTTGGGAAACTCATCTGTGAGAGCCTTTCTTGATGCTACATTGTCATGCCTTCTCTTTCATGATGTCTGTTGCCACTTTAGAGAATGTCTCTTAAGGTAACACTAGGTAGCCAAAGTCAGGCAAACTCAGGACAAGCTATCACTGTGAGCTTTTTTGAGGCAGCCCTTATACTTTCTTCTTCATGTGCTTACAAAATGGACATAAAGAGTGAGCTGTCCATGAGTGGGTGCAGGTTGTTGGTTAATACACAACCTGGCGTTCCTGTCTGGATGACATCTTGAAACAGATTTAGGAGGGTGGAAAAAAGATTGCTGAGGGGCCTCTTATCCATGCCAATGATTTCTGATGCCATCAAACTCAAGTCTTTTTCCTCCTTGTTAAAATTTCCTCCTTGTGTTCTCTCTGTGTGTATCACTACAATCAAGGGTAGGTAGCTAGATATTAATAAAGGAGGAAAGAAAAGGGAATCAGGCATTAGGAAGCCTAATCAACTAGGAAGCTGAATTGGATAATAAGCCTGCTTTGCTAGAAGATTGCAGCATTTGTAAGCACTGCAGGGGAAGGGCCAGCTTTCCAATTTTTCTAGAGTACAAGTGATCTCCTTACTCTTACTAAGAGTGAGGAGGAATAGAACAATAAAGGGGGAATTCCTCTGCTGGGTGTATGCTTAGTAGAAGCCAAGATGGTGTACAAAGAGATAAGCACATGTGCACTAGGAACTAAGACGGAGACCATAAGGGGCAGAGCCTAGCCTGGGGAAAGAATCATATTGGATAGCAGGCAAGAAAGCCGGGTGGGTCCAGGCAATGCATTGGTTTGGGGATAGCCCCAACACAAGCCTGTGAAGGATTGGGAAATTGATTGGTTATTATGAAAGAGGGCCTGGTCCTTCCTAAACCTAAGATAATATAATGCCAGTTTAAAAAACTCTCTTGCCCAATAACAAGAGCTTGCCTGTTCGCTGTGCATTCTCTCTCTGTAGCAGCCATGAGGGTCTAGCAGCTGCCAGAGGTCTGGCAGCCTGCTTATAGACCTCAAGCACTGGCTCCAAACACAGGCCTCAAGCACAGGCCTGGGCACAGCACCAGCCAAAGCAATCAGGAACAGACTAAGCTAATTGGATGGGGACGGAGACTAAACTGAACTAAGCCTCGCCATGCATGGCACAGAATTTCTAGACTCTGGCCCCATTTCTGGGCCTGATAAAGACAGAGCTAGACTTTTTCCACAGTGAGATGGATAAAGATGAAACATTGGGAACCTGGGGGCAGTCATTTATTTCAAGTCCAATAAATCTTACAACTACACCTCAACTCCCCAAGCATGGGTCCCTGGAAATGCCTTTCTCACAGCTCTGTGAAAGGACCCTATTTCCACTGGTACCATATGGTACTCAACGTGTGGCAGAAGCCCTGGCTTATAGTAAGAACCCCTCCTTTCCCTGCATGGGAAGATCTTTACTTCGCTTGTATCCTCTCTGCTGCTGCCTGTTTGTTTTCCTGTTATGTTTCTCCCTCCCTGCTGTTTCAGCTCCAGGTCAAGAATTCCTCTCAATCCCACCTTTGTGGGTGTGGGCTTGAAACTGGGAAAGCCAGTGTTCCTGCTGCCTGTCACCTACCAGACCCAATAAGCAGAGACAGGGATTGAATCTTGTTTTTATTTATTTATGTTTTTTATTTTAGTTTATTCAGTACAGTTTCTATCCTTTATTCCCTTTCCAGCCCTCCCACCCATTCCTCTCCTCCTCCGTTCCCTTTCCAACCCCCCTAGTTTTGTCCTTGTGTCCTATATATCTGTTCCTGTAAACCCTTCCCATCTCCCTTGAAATTCCCTCCCCTCTCCCCTCTGGTCTCTGACAACCCGTCCTCCATTTCAGTGTCTTTTGTTATATTTTACTTGTTTCTTAGTTTTGTTGTTTAGGTTCCTGTTAATGGCGAGATCATATGGTATTTGTCTTTCACTGCC
>JAPYXV010001283.1:0-14265 GCA_028533065.1 Trachops cirrhosus | reverse complement strand
CAACCACACCTGAAACAAAAACAAGAAGAAACTAAGCAAACAACTAGAACAGGAACAGACACACAGAAATGAAGATCACATGGAGGGTTAGCAACAAGGAAGTGGGAGGAGGAGGGGGGGAAGTATGAAGAATAAGTAGAGGGTAGATAGAAAATAGACGGAGAGGGCAAGAATAGTAGGGGAAATGTAGAAGCTAAAGAACTTCTGACACATGGATATGAACTAAAGGGGGGGAGTGGGGGAGGGTGTTCAGGGTGGAGGAGAACGAAGGGAGGATAGTAGGACAAATGTAATAGCATTATCAATAAAATATGTTTAAAAAAAAATAAAATAAAGTAAAGATGCTGAAACCAGGGGAAAAAAATAAAATATACATTATTTTCTTAAAAAAAAAAAAGAAAGAAAGAAAGAAATATAGGCCCCAAACCAAGGCACTGAAATTTCATTTTACTGATAAGCATCCAACACCAGTGAAAATATGTCCTTGAATCTCCTATCACTGTGCCCACTTAAACATTTTTTACATGTAAATAATCAATTAGTGAAATCCTACATATCTGAGACATATATCCAGTTCCTCTAAGGCCTGCCCACATGCAGTGATACTTGGCAATACCCTGAGCTTTTAAAGCAGGAATCTAACTCTGAACAGGAAGGTTGGAGTGTCTTCTATTCAAACCACTGCATGGGTGCATCTCTGAGAAGGCTACAGCCAGGGCTGAGTGGTACACATTTGCTTGAGGTTTGGAGGAAGAAGTCCTGTCTGGCAGTGCCACTGGGGAGCCACTCAGCATACTGAAACATAGATAACCCCTCCTTCATTCACCACTGATATGAAGACTATTGTGACTTAGTTGCCTCATCTTTGAAATGAGAATAGTCATGAGCACTTTATAGTTGTTGATAGGGTTAAAGAAGATAACAATGCTGATGATAAGGATCATTGGTAACTATAGTAACTGACATTGGCTGAGCACTCAGTGTGGATCAAGCACAGTGCTTTACAAGCAGTCTCATCTAATCCCCATGATGAGGTCTTGTTATCATCCCCATCATAGAGGTAAGGAAATTATCAATGGGAAGATCGTGTTTGTAAAGCCACCAGCATAGTGATTCACATATAACAACAGGTTAGTAACTGTTAGCTTTCAATATTAGGGGACTGGAACAACTTTAGCAGTTTTCCACAGGTACTTTCCTTAACAGAAACTTGCTGGGCCCACCTCTATTATGTATCACTGCTGAATAGGGCTCCTGTTTGTAATTCCAAACTTTGAGGCCTTTGTTGCCTTTGTTGATCTTGGAAGCATTTCTCTTTAACCAAGTGTGGCGGAGACAGCTGCTATCAAAAAATCCATTCTTCTCTTCTAAAGTAATAGAGTTGTTGAAACTAGGAGCTATATTTCCAGCCTCCCTTGCAGTTAAGTTATCCATTTGACTAAGCCCTTGCCAAAGGAATATGAGCAGACGTGAGATATTCTACTTTGAGGCCAGGACCCTTAAAGGAGTGAATCTATCTCCTTTACACTCTTTCTCCCTACTCTGCTCCAGCTGATATGTGCAATGACCCAACTATAACCATCAATCTGCAAAACTCTTGCCCAGAGCTCAGCAAACTATGGCCCATAGCCAAATCTGGCCTGCCACCCATTTTTGCAAATAGTCTTCTTATAACATAACCACATCCATTTGTTTATGTATTTTCTATGATTCCTTTCATGCTACAACAGCAGAGTTGAGTTCAAGAGACCGTATGACCTGCAAGCCCTTAACAGAAAAAGCTATCCCAGTCCAGGTGATAGCAGACCACAAGATAAAAGTAACCTCAATCCCTTTAATTTTTTCTTTCTCCTATAGATTATTTAGAAACATATTGTTTAATTTTTCAAACAATTGGGGACTTTTTTAGTTATCTTCTTTGCAGTTGATTTCTATTCAACTTCTGTTGTGGCCAGAGAATGTACTCTTGAAATCATTCAGGCTTCCTTTATAGTCCAGGATATGGTCAATATTGATAAATGCTCCATGTGCACTTGAAAAGAATATGGATTCTGTAACCCAGTTTTAAAAATTGCTTTCTATTCTCTGGTTATAAATAATTACTTCTACTGTCATTTGTTGGTGGAAAGCAATTTATCAGTCTTATGCTTCTCTTAACACGGACATAGCACAAGTTCCTTGTTGGAACTACTTGTTGGAAATGATGTTGAAGGCCACAGAATTTCATGACTCTTAAATGATCACAATATTTCTCTATTTTGGGAAGGAAAGACTGTTCCAACTATACATCTTATCCTTTTTCAGTGAGCTCTGTGAACAGAATATAGAAGTTATGTTGACTCCAGAAATGATCGAAATGGAATTCCCCATGCTGGACCACAAGGACACCAAAAAGGAGAAGTACGTGTGTGCTTCCATGCCTAGTAAGAAGTAACTTTGATAATATTTGACATTAAGCACAGAACTGCCACATTCTTGGAATATAAATGTCTCAGATTTGGAGAGAGAGAGTTTTCTTATGCTTTTGATATTTACATGTGTATTTTATTTTAGGCAGAACTGCATTCTCTTAAATGTTGTTGGCAAGTAAGGCTTTTAAAACTGAACCCAATTTGCCCAGTTGCTTATCATTTAATTTCAGAGATGTGTTTGTTTCTTATTGATAGCTGAATGCATTTCATTCACTACAAGGAACCCAGGCACTGGAGCCAAATGAGACTTATGGCTGAATCCCAACTCCACCATTTATTACATGTTAGATCTCCCAGGCAGGTTACTTATCTTCAGTGACTGGGCCTCAGTTTCCTCATTTGTAACATGCAAAAAATAAACTCTCTTTCACAGGTGGTTGTGAGGATTGAATGAAACACAAATGTGAAGACAACTAGCTAGTTGCTTGATGTGAACTAGATGCTCAGCAAATGTTAATTTACCCCTTTGCCTCTACACTAGGGGCCAAATAATTAAGTAAATATCATCATCATCCTTAAATAAACTGCTTTTGATGAATACTTTTATAACAGAAATAACCACACATAGTTCATATGGTTTATAAGTTTGAAATTCCAGATATACATTTAAAAATTCTTTTTACTTAAAAAATGTTTTTTATTATTAAAAAAATCAAAAATACAGAAAAATATACAGAATAAAATAAAAATAATAATCTTACAACCCAGAGGCAGTAAATTGTACATTTTGATGTATGGTCTGCCAAATATTTATTTAAGTAAGTGAATGTACATACATAAGTTCTGTCCAGAAGCTATCCGGCCATGTACTATGAAAAAAAGACATTTAGTGAAGATACAAGATACAAGAAACACTGTACATAAGGCAGTGATGCCTCAGTCCCCTTCAAAGTAGGCACCTTGGGACCTCACACTGTTCTCCCAATTGCCATCAGCTGCCCCGTTGTATTTTCCTGAATCTCACTGATGGTCTGAAATCTCTTCCCTTTCAAAGGTGATTTCAGTTTTGGGAAAAGGCAGAAGTCTCAGGGTGCCAAGTCTGGGCTGCAGGGGGACTGAGTTACCTGGGTGTTTTGATGTGTTGTCAGAAAACTTAGCACAAGATGTGATTCATGAGTGAGTACACTGTCATGATGAAGCTGCCAATCACCAGTTGTCCATCTGAATAGTTTCTGTAGAGGAATGTTCAAGCTTAATGCAAAATTTGATGCAGATTTGTTGCTCTACTTGCTCAGTCATTTTGAATGCAATAGCCACACAGTACACATGCTTATTCAACAGTATCTACTGCCCTCACTGACTAGTACAGTGAAGTCATCATTGTTCACACATGCGCATTCCAGCCCACTCTCCTTGGCTGCCAGGTTACATCGATGTCATGCAAACCATTCTCATTATATTAACAATGGCCGGACTTTTTCCAGACAGACCTCATATACAGGGGTCCGGCACAAATATTGTCCCTTTTTTTGAGCTGGTAATCTATACCAAATCTTTTATTATAACATCATAAGCATGTAATTCTATAACATAACAACACCACACTCAAGTGTACCATATGGCATTTTAAGTGAAATGTTCAAATTGCTGTCCATCTCATGCAAGACATTCATGTACCCTACCAACCACACTGTATGGCATTACTTCTGCTGGACTCTGTATATTTTAACAAAATTCAATCATCTTGTTCATATTATTTTGTCTTCTTCACTTTTAGTTTGCAATATATCATAAACATATGTTTATAAATACAGATATACATCCTTATATTTCACTGGTAGATGTACCATAATTTAGTTAACCAACCCTCTTCTGATGATTGTGTAAATTCTTTTCAATGTTTTGCTGTTACCAGTAGTGCTTCAATAACATCCTTGTGCCATAATTTCTGGCAAACTTATCAGACTGTTTCCTTAGGATAAATTCCTAGAAATGTAAATGCTAGATCAATGTGGATTATAGTTTTAATATATGTTGCAAATGCCATGCAGACAGTGCATCAATGTACCTCCTATGAGCAGAAGTCAGGACTGCCCACATTCAAAGCCCATTTTTTTCACCAATATGGCAGGTTTTAAAATGCCCACCTTATTGTTTTAACTTTTTTGTTTTCGAGTAATATTAAAATCTTCCTATGCTTATCAACTATTTTTCTTCTTTAAAAGGGGCTTGTTTTGCCTATTTTATAGGAAATCTTTACATTTTCCTATAACTTACAAATAAGTTATAAGAAATATATAAGTTATACAAATAAACTTTTAGTTATTTATAAGAGTCCTTATATATTAAGGATAATTACCCTTTCTTTTATGTGCTGTAAATTTCTTGGTTTGTGTTCTTTGTTTGGATGTTTTGAGGGGCCCTGCCTTCTTTGAAAGGAATGCCATGTGTCTTAGAGTAGTCTGGGGTCCCTTTGGTGCATCTGTGATCACTTCAGAGGCCTACAGCAACCAGCACTGCTCAGAAAAGAGCTTGACAGCATCTGGTAAAAGAAAATTTAGGAAATAAAAATTGTAAATAGAATTTCAGTGAGCATCTGTTTTGATCAGTTAATTAACAATAAAATATCATGTCACACTACATAGCACACAAAACCTCTTACATCTCAACAAATAGATGCCCTTTGCATTGCATTTTGTTTCAGGTTCAAAAAATTGATTAGGAATTTTAAATAAAAAGTTCTTTTTTCTATTTCAGAAACTACTCCTGACATAGAGTGGCTTGTCCTGTGAGCGAGGTGCTATCCAATACTCCTCAGCTCACTTGCTCTTTAACATGATATTGAAGGCCACTGGATCATCAAATTATTATTCAATGAAATAGAAGTTATTACTTTATATACTTACCCAAAGTGGTATACTTTTTTCTTTTTTAAATGTATTTCAGTGACTTCACCAAACAAAATAAACTCACAATAAACTCTAAACATTTTTTGCACACCAAATTAGTTTCCAATTTTTCCAAAATACACATACATTTCACACATTTTCAGTAAAAATAACCATGCATTTTAAATTCACATATTTTGCAGCTTAAATTAGTTTATGTACATTTTTTCATGTGTCAAAATCATCAACATAATTATCATTTTATTCACTGACTAGTATTCCAACAGGTTGAAATCCCATAGACAATTTTCAAAAGCTGTTTTGGTTTAGAAATTCTCTTCAGCTGCTATCAAGCATCATCAGATGCTCGTTTTGTCTTCTCTGTCCTTACTTCTTCCTTTTCCTCATCTCCTCAGCCTCAGCCATAAGCTGACAGATTCCTCACTGTCAGGCATGCACATAAGTAGAGCTTGGATGGACAGGGACAGAACAAAAGGAACTCACAGATGTTTAATTTCCCCATGAAGACTGCTGTCTATTTGGTTTCTGACAAATAATGTTTTTATGGGTGCAAAGAACCATCTGCTCTCCTTTGAGGGCTGAGATTAACCTGAAAGATTCTTTGCTACCCTGGTAGTGATCTCAGCTCTCTCAAGACCCACTAACAGAATCATGCAAAACATCCAAGCAACTGTGAGACTAACTATAGTTGCTGATACAATCATTCAATACTCCTTCAATTTTCACAATATCAGTCAATCATTAATATCTTTAAAGGGAGAAATGACCTTTATTTATTTATAGTTGGCTCTATAAAATGGTGCAAATTTATTTATTTTTTGCCATTTAATAATTTTTATTTAATTACAGTTGACATACACTATTATATAAGTTTCAGGTATACACCCCAGTGATTACACATTTATAAATTATTAAGTGATTATCCCAATAAATCTGGTACCCATGTGACACCATACACAGTTAACAGAACATTATTGACTGTATTCCCTGTGCTGTACATTGCATCCCCATGACTATTATGTAAATAGCAGTGTGTACTCCTTAATCTCTCTACCTTTTTCACCCAAACCCCTCCCATCTGGCAACTGTCAAAATGTTCTCTATATCTATGAGTCTATTTCTGTTCTGCTTGTTTGTTCATTTTGTTTTTCATATTCAATTATTTATAGATATATACTTAATGCCATTTTATTGTTCATATTTTATATGCATTAGGAGACATTTTAATTCTCCATTTTCAGGTATTTCTGCTTTTTCAAAACTACTAGGCATTTGCAGAACTTTACATTTCATCCTGTTTAGAAAACATTTCAGAATCACTTGATTTAAAAAAAATGTTTCTTATCTTCACCCAACGACATTTTTTTCAATGCTTTGAAAGAAAGAGAGAAACATCAACATGAGAGAGAAACATTGATTGATTGCCTTTCTGTATGCACCCTGACTGGGGCTGAAACCCACAACCTGGGTATGTGCCCTGACCTGGAACCGAATTTGTGACCTTTCAGTCCATAGGACAATGCTCCAACCAGCTGAGCCATACAAGCCAGGGCCAGAATCACTTGCTTTTATAATGTATTCCTCTATCTAGCCAGATCATATGGCTGAGCTCACAATCTTTAGATATCTGTCCTTTGAACCAAATGCATTCATCATTTCCTCCCACATATTAAGAAAAGTTCTACCCAGCAACCCCTTGCCACACCCAGCAAAGGTCTGCTCTGCACTCAGCCACTACTCATCCAGGTGCTCAGTCTTCTCTCTTGATTCTCACCCTTCTGGGGCCTTCATCAGAGTCAGAGATATTGTGTGTCTACTTTATTCACAACTATGAAGAATCAACTACAGCCAACTGAGCATTTAGAAGACATCATGCTAGGATGTCTATAAATAATTTTTCATTTCCCCTTCACCATAGTACTGGGACATGGGAATTGCTACCATTTCTACATCTGGAAAGGGAGACTGAAAGTTTAGGTAACTTAGCCATGCTAAGAAACTGGTGCAGCGCAGATTAGAAGCCAGGTTTGAATTGCTGGGCCAAGTGTTTTTGCTGGTAACTAAATTACCGTGTATGTGTGTACTATAATATATTTTATGTGTGTGTGTGTCTATATATATATATAGATATAAAGAACTCCTAAAACCTTCACTGAAGGCATCAGTGGGTGACTCGAGTATTTTATGAAGTGCCCTGATGTATCCTTGTCTGGTTTTTGATACTTAGAGAGGTAAGAGACCAAGCACAACCAATGGAAAAGGCAGGAGAAAAGGTGTTGGAGGAGATGAAGACTCTGCGGACCAAAGCTCTCAACCCATACCTGATTCTAGAATAAAAATCAGTAGGTCAGTTCCTCTTGTTTTCTGTAGGCCACTGTGATTCCTT
The DNA here is from genome assembly GCA_028533065.1 of Trachops cirrhosus. Classification (NCBI taxonomy): domain Eukaryota; kingdom Metazoa; phylum Chordata; class Mammalia; order Chiroptera; family Phyllostomidae; genus Trachops; species Trachops cirrhosus. The sequence continues at coordinate 6,559 of JAPYXV010001283.1, read as the reverse complement.
AGTGTCCATTTATGTTCTAGCCATTTTGAGAATTGAAGTTTCTAGAGAAAAAAATTGAAATGTAGATGATGTATATATTTTTAAGTTATAATTTTTCTTTTTAAAAATAAATGTCATTAGTAAGATGGCAGTGTTTAAAGCTTCTTGGTGTGAGATTTCATGCTGGCACAAAGACTCCCTCGAGCATGGTGTGAGCCTCTGCAATGAAAAGCTAAGAGCCAGGTGCTGAGAGTCTTTTGGAGGGGTGGTGCCCAAGGGCCAGAAGGAGCAAGGGTTTGGGGAGGGGGTACTGCCCCACCTCTGCATGGAACCAGCCCCTCCACCCCTGAGCATCTCCAACTTTGGCTTTGGCAGGTATTTCCGGAAAGATCAGCTTTGGTGAGGACACTGGGTCCCCAAGTAGTATATGATGGCAGACACTAGGCAGGGGGGATTGGAAGTGGGCGGGACATTGTGGGTTTGGAGCCAGTTTCAGAGCAAACTGGTTTCAAAGCAACTGGAAAAACATTGCTCTGGGAACTCTCAGAAGCACCTGAGGCAGATTGTAGCCAAGGGGTCAGGAGTCCATTTAAACATGTCAGTAAAAGCAGACCTTTGATTATATTTGTTAACATGGCTTCATTCACTTGCATGAGCTACTGAGGCTGATGGCATTTGGGCTACATTGTAACAACCCATAATTATCCAAATATATTTGGATGTATTCCCTCAATTATTTTTATGCATACATTTGAATTGCTGATATTAGACTTACATATACAATTTTGAAAGAGCTCTTCATGAACTTATTGATTCTGACATTTTTCTGAGATTTGTTTTTCTATCACGAAACCAAAACCAACACCAACACCATCCCAGCCCATGTGCGAAATAGAAGCTTTTATTACTCAGCCATGTACCAAGTCCCTATGGGAAATGCCCTGGGAAGGCAGAGGGAGATGCCAGAAGTGGGAGGCAGAGCCCAGTTGCCACTCCTCAAAAGTAGGTTTGCCAGATACAATAGTGCCCAGTTAAAACTGAATTTCAGATATACAACAAATAATGATTTCGTTTAAGTATGTCCCAATAGCATATGTACTATTTGAGACATATGAAACTAAAAAAGTAATTCATTGTTTATCTGAAACTCATGTTTAACTGAATCTGGCAACCCTACTCAACAACCAAAGGTCTTTTGAGAGATAACGTACAAATGGATGTTGAATGAATGAGGTAGAGGCAGTGTCTGACATGGGAGCTATGTGTGAGGCATGAAGCAGGTTTTCCAACCATTTAGAACAGTTAGTTTTCCTTGAGACCTAACATTGCCAGGCCCTCTGCTGACCCATAAAGGGACTGCTCCTTCAGTTCTCACACACTCCCCAGAAAGAGGCCATATTACTTCTTTTCCCCAGTAGAGAAACCCAGGGGTCCCGGAAGCCAGATGATTCCCTAGGCTAGTGAAGACTCAGAAGGCCTGTGTGACTTTGAGGCCTGAACAGAATCAGGAGGGGATTTTTTAGGCACCCAGAACTTAGAGCCAGTCAGCTGTGTTGGGTAAGAGGGGCATTTGGAGACAGGGACACTACCTGCCACTGCCTGAACACACCAGTCTTCCCTGAAGAGTCACCCACAGCAGACCCTGTGTGTTCTCTTTGCCGCCTCCTCCTCGTCATCCTATTCCTCTTTTTTTAAGTTACAAATTTGTCCCACATTATCAGCTCACAGTAGCAATTTTCAACCTTTTTCATCTTATGGCATACACAAAGTACTAAAATTCTGCAGCACAACGAAAAATATACTTTTTGCTGATCTGACACCAAAAAAAAAGTACAATTTTGATTCATTCACACCAGATGGCAATTGTGTTGACTTATGTCATTTTTTTTTAATTTGACAGTCTAAGGGAAAAGAGGTCAGTGCCCCTGACTAAATAGTCAGGTGTTGCATGTTTTAAAAAATCTTATGGCGCACTGGTGGTTGAAAACACACTTTCACAGCACACTGGTTGAACATTTCTGGCTTAAGGGATAAAATGAGGTCACTTTACTTTTACTACTCAAAGTTCAAAATTTATTTCCCATCTCACCTATAACGAAGAATAGCATACTTGCCTTCCAGGGGCTAAGTTTCTTCTCAGGATAAGCCCAAGCACCCCAGGGACCACATGCTGCCCAAGAAGCAGGTCTTGATGATCACTAAGGAGCCCTGGGCTTTGGCTGCCCCAGCATGGGGTGTCTTTGCAGTCTGTGGGGACAAGGGCTCAAGCCACCACTGCTAGTCAGCTGCCACTCATGCCAGTGGAGGCCTGGAGGATGGCACATGTGCACATGTGCACGCATGCAGATTGCTGGAAAAATTTCCCAGGGTCGAGAGACCAGAAGAAGAGGCTGATACCTCTATCATCTCTTTAAGAGTTTATTATGGACCCCAATAAACTCAATTTAGAAGTTTTTTTTTTAAAAAAGAAGGTAACGTGGGGGGAAAAGCACAAAATAAAAGAGTATGGCTCAATAAATGTTCACAGTGTGAGCATACCTATATAACCAAAAATAGACTTCTTTATGAAGGGAACTTACATGCACGGCTCATCCCAGGGGGCCCCAGACGCCATGGATACTCTCTGCACCTCATGGCAGGCGCTGAAGGGTTATATATGGTAGACTGGTCAGAAGAGATCCGGGTGCTGGGGCCGAAGTGACCCCAGACAAGGGGAAACTGCGTATCATGCTTCCTCAGCGCGGGCCATTAGCCTGTTCAGGAACCAGCACAAACCAATACAGTGCCAGGCCCACAGGAGGAGTCAGATGGTCTCCGAAGAGATTTAGGAGCCTAACCTCAGTTCTGCCGTGCACCTAGGGGGCAGGTCCAGCAGTGCTCAGGCAGTGGGCATGGCAAGGAATAGTCTTTCCCCTATAACAGGTGCACACACACGTGTCCACAAAAATGTACACTCACACACACACAAAATTCAGAGGAGTCGCTGACTGCCACCCCAAAGGCACAGAGCCAGTCCAGGAAGGAACACTACTTACAAGCCTTCCCCAGAGCAAATGGTACTCGCCGCTGACAAACACCAGATTTTACATGTGTATGATGTCAGGTTGTGAGAAGTGCTGTAAAGGAAGACTGAAGTCTAGTAAGGGTGGAGCGAGTGACCACCCAAAGCCTGTAAGAGGAGGCGTCACTGAGCAGAGACCCGAGGAAGGCAGCAGCAAGTCACAGGCCGAGGGACAGCAGGAGAAGAGGCCCTCAGAGGACATGTGCTTGGCCCCCAAGACCAGTGAGAAGGCCCGGGGGCTGAGGCATGGTGAGCTGAGGGAAAGGCGAGGCATGAATGTAAAGGTGCTGAGGCAGGTCACGTGGGATCTGGTGGCCAGGATTCAGACCTTGGCTTTGAGATTTCATTCTAAGTGAGATGGGGAGCCTTTGGAGAGTTTTGAGCGGGGGAGTAACATGAGCTATTTTCTGTTTTGAACAGACTTTATGAGCCTCTGTGGAGAACTGACCATATGGAACAGGGGTGAAAAAAGGAGACCATGAGGAAAATCTGGCACCAGAATGTTCCAGTCAGAATTCCTACTGTCTGGCACCAGGGCCTTTTTTGAGAATAGCTGCTCCAGTGGCTCATCTCAGAGTCAGACATCTTGTGACACCAGCAAAGAAAAACAACTGTGGGTGCTCCAGGCTTGAGCACTGTGGCAAGTGGGGAGAAGAGGCTCTTGGACATGTGGTTTTTAAATTTTTAAGCCAATAGTTTTTAAATTTTTTATTTGGAAATAATTTTAGACTGAAGGAAAATTTGTTAAAGTAATACAGAGCACTCCCATATATACTTTACCCAACTTCCCCTAATGCTAACATCTACTTTGGTACAATTATCAAAAACAGGAAATTAAAATTGGCACAATGCCATTGACTGATGTCCTTTTATTTTTCCAGGATACCACATTGCATTTAGTCATAGAATCTGCTTAGTCTCTTCTAGTCTGGAGTAGTCCTCAAGATCTCTCCTTATTGTCATGACCTTGACACTTGTGGCAGTAGTTTTCTAGAATCTCCTTTGATGTGGGCTTGTCTAATGTTTCTCATGATTTGGATGAGGTTATGCATTTTTGCAAGAAATCTTGAGAAGCGGTGTGTCATGCTTGGTACATCTTATCAAGGGGTATGTGCTGCCAATGGGTCTTATTACTAGAGATGTTCACCTCGTTCACTTGGTTAAAGTGCTGTCTGCTGAGTTTCTCCACTGAAAAATTTCTACTTTTCCCTTGGTAATTATATCTTACAGGAGATAATTTGTGATTATGCAAACATCTTATTTCTCCTCAACTTCCGTACCCATCAGTGGACCTTGTTTACAATAGTTATTACCATGGTGTTTACTTAATAATGATTTTCATGACCTGCCTTTCTCCCTCCCTCCCTCGTTCATTAATTAATTATATCAAAATAGAATAATGGATATTTATTTTATTATATGGGTTATAATTCAATACCTTCATTCTCTATTTTGTTGTTCAAATTGTTCCAATTTTGGGCACCAGGAGCTCCTTTAGGATGACACTGTCCTTTAAACATATCCCCATACTTTCTTACTTTCTGGCATTACAAGATATTCTGTATTTATCTTCTATTTTCTCTGCCTCAGCCCCGGAGTCAACTATTTCTCTAAGGAACACTATTCCTTTTATTGGAGAATAATGCATCTGTGGGAGCTAAAAAAAAAAAGCTTTCCTTATACCTTCTAAACTATTTTGCTGGGATAATAATAAAATTAATACAGACAGAGTAACAGGAGAAAATAAAATGTTTAATATGTGTGCAAGAAGAATTAACATAAGCATAAAAACTCCCAAAGACCTTAAGGTAAAATTGAGTATAAGGGGTATATGTGACATTTTGAACACAGGTAGAAGGGGGTGTCAGGGGTCTGAACTTTCAAAAGAAGTAGACACTATATAGGTAGGGAGGAATTGTGGAACATTTATGGCAGATAAATTATTGCCAGGCAACCCAGAAACAATGGGGCATGGGAGTAATCCAGCCACCAGGCCTCCCACCTACAGACATCCCATTCATCATACTTAATTCAAATCAGGCTAAGAGGAACATCCTAAGATTCCCTTCCTGGTGCAGGCCTTACCATCTGAATCTCTTAGGCAGGAAAGCTGGGACAGGGATCAAAGTTTCCTTTTGAGTCTTTTGTTTCTTAATAACCAGCTTAAGATCAATATCCTAAAAGGTAAGTTTAGGGTGGCAAAACTTTTGTCCCCTTCACTTAGAAAAGACTTAGAAACCAAGTAGCTCATTGCTACTAGGATCTTACTGCTTAGTCTCTCTCAGTGGACAAAGCTAGGAACTATATATATATTTATACTAACCCAGGGGTCCCCAGTCCCTAGGGCCATGGACCATTATAGGTCCGTGGCTTGTTAAGAACTGGGCCATGATGAAGGAGGGAAGATGGCGGCGTGGTCAGAGGGAGCACACGCCACCTCCCTCTTCAAATGGCAGGAAAACCTAGACATACTACAAAGGACTAGAGCAAATCCTACGGAGGATCATCGCAGCATACATGAAAATAGGAAATCAAAATTGTAGCGGACATTGAAAGACCAGACGGTAAGGAGACTACTGCAGGATAATAACAGCCCAGTGATCAGCGTGGGGAGCAGGGAGGTTGCAGCCCCAGCCCCAGAGCTCCAGGAGCTGCCACAGGGCTCTCGGGGTGAGGGAGCTGGGTCATCCGCTCCCTCCCTGGCCAAACAAGGACTGAGCAGCACTGATCCGGGGACCTCGGAGCGGGCTTTGGGGAAGATCACAGCTCAGCCAAAGACGGCTGGACCTTGCGTGGGTGCCCCAACCTGGAGAGAGTTATTTTTTGGGTAAATGGCTTGGTGCCTACAGCCGTGAGCACGGAAAAAGCGCAGGTGTGCTGTGGGATCCTCGATGCTCAGGCCGGGAATTTGGGGGAAGTTTGAGCCCCTCAGAATCCACACCCGTGAACCTGGAAGGGGCACATGCGTGCAGGCGCTCCGTGGTGGGCTCAGGAGGGAGTGCTTGGGAGTTCACAGATTGGTGCCAGGAGCATTGGGCCCACGAGGCTGGACCTGGGGACAGTGCGCCAGAGGCTGACAGAGCTCTGAACAGGAAGGGGAACAAAGCCACAGCATTTGCCCCTAAGTCTGCTACAGCCAGCAAAACCAGGAAAACTGGTTTGGCCAGTTTGAAACCAACAAAGGGTTTTTTTTTCTTTTGTTTTTGTTTTGTTTTTTCTTTTTTTTGCTTGATTTTTTTTATTAACTTTTCAATTTTTAATTCTTATTATTGTTATTTCATTCAATTCCTTATGTTTCTATTTCTTTCTAGTGTTGATCTTTCTCCCTTTCTTTCCAAATTTATCTCTTCATTCCATCTCCTGCTTATTGCCTTCATTTTTTAAATTTTTTTTGAACCTGCAAGTAATAGCATATCTGTATTGTTATTTCATTGTCCTTATACTTTTTATTGAAATAGTATTTTAGTATTCCTCTTCTTTCAGTATAGTCTTCTTTGCTTGGCTAGTTATAATGTATCA
>JAPYXV010001282.1:0-14266 GCA_028533065.1 Trachops cirrhosus | reverse complement strand
GAAAAGAATTCGTTCTTTTTTAAAGATTTTATTTATTTTTAGAGAGAGGGGAAGGGAGGGAGAAAGAGGGGGAGAGAAACATCAATGTGTTGATGTGTATTAGAGAGACCTCAATCAGTTGCCTCTCACATGCCTCCCCCTGGCCCCTCCCCACCCCAGTCCAGGCATGTGCCCTGGCTGGGGATTGAACCGTTAACCTGCTGCGGACTGGCGCACCGTCTGGTTGCTCAGCTCTCAGCTCTGCGTCCCTCGCCCGGCCCGACTCTGGCCCTCCTACCGGTCTGGATGAACGTGTCTATTTTTAAATCCTTGGTTGTCCGACTTCCATACACTTCAATTTTTTGTCAGTTCTGGTTGTTATTTTGTTTCTATATTGTTGTTGTCCCTATCTTAGTTGTGCGAGGAGGCACAGTGCATCTACCTATGCCTCCATCTTGACTGGAAGTCCTACCCCAGTCGTATTTCTCCAAGGCTGCTTGGTCCAATGGAATCTCTGCCCAAACCACCTGGACTACAGAGGACCTGTCAGCAACAATTCCAGTCTGGACTCCTGCTGCATTTTTGGCCACCTCTCTTCTTGTCCTTGGGTGGACCCTGCACAAAACACAGTCCATCTTGATTGGCTGTCCCATCAAATCTTGGCTTTTGCATCCTTCCTCCATAGCAGCCTAGGCCTCCTTGTATGGTTCTTACTCAACTAGAGTACACCCTTTCAGGTATCCTGCATGCGTGTCCGGATTGAGGTGGATGTTTTTTATTTTCCCGTACTCTGCAAATTTGTCATGGATGTCTTCTTCGGTGGCTTCCTCATGGATTCCAGTGACAAAGAGAATCCAGCCTTCCACAGAGCACAGTGGTATGGGTTCATCTCCATGCTGCTCCACGCTGGCATAATCCTTACGCATCCATGCTCAAGATCCTATAGAGCCCAAACTGTGGCCCTTCTGCTTCTTCACTTTCTCTCTCAGTTTGTAGGTTCTTGTCCTCATCCTCATCTTGGTGAAATCTTCTCCCTCACCCTCATGAAGATCCAGTATGTTACTCTCTTGATGCTACCCTTTAATGCACAAAAGTTTTTAGTTTTGGTGAAGTCAAAAGCAAAGAAATCAGATGAAAACCACCTGGACTCATTTGCTTTTCTTTCAAACAGATTTTATTTATTTATTTTTAGAGAGAGGGAAAGGGAGAGGGAAAGAGAGGGAGAGAGACCTCAATCAGTTGCCTCTCATGCCTGAACTGGCGAACTTTTGGTTAGTAGGCTGGCCCTCAATCCGCTGAGCCAAAGCAGCCAGGCCTGGACTTATTTACTTTCAGCCTGAACACCTTCCTTTAATAGTTCCTGTAAGGTGGGCCTGCTAGCAACAGTTCTCCCAGCCTTTTTTTTTTTTTTTTTTTTTTTAAACCTGGGAAAGTCTCTATTTCACCTTCTTTTTCAAATGATAGCTTTGCTGGATATAGGGATTTCGGTTGACAATTTTTTTCTTTGTGCACTTTGAATGTGTTGTCTCAGTGCCTTCTGGCCTCTGTTTTTCTGATGCGAAGTTGTCTGTTAATCTAATTGGGGTTCTTCCCTTTAAGATTTTATTTATTTATTTTTAGAGAGAGGGGAAGGGAGGAAGAAAGAAAGGGAGAGGAACATCAATGTGTGGTTGCCTCTTGTGCACACAGTACTGGGGACCTGGCCCGCAACCCAGGCAGGTGCCCTGACTGGGAATTGAACCAGCGACCCTTTGGTTCACAGGCAGGTGCTCAATCCACTGAGCCATGCCAGCCAGGGCTTATCATGGTGGTTCTTTTGTATGCAAACAGTATTTTTCTCTTGCTGCTTTCAAGCCTTCTCCTTGTCTTTGACTTTATATCTTTTTAAAATTATATTTTATTGATTATGCTATCACAATTGTCCTGAATTTTCTCCCTCTTCCCTCCTCCACCCAGCACCACACACTGCCAGCAATCCCTACACCTTTGTTCATGTCCATGGGTCATGCATATAAGTTCTTTGGCTTCTCCATTTCTTAACTGTACTTTACATCTCCATGGCTATTCTGTAACCATCTATTTGTACTTCTTAATCCCCTCACCTTGTCACCCATTCTCCCTCTCCCCCCTTCTATCTGGCAACCACCTGGTAAATATCTTCTTATGCTGCTTTTAAGATTCTCTCTTTATCTTTAAACTTTGGCATTTTAATTATGATATGTCTTGGAGTGGGCCTCTTTGCATCCATCATAAGTAGGACTCTCTGTACTTCCTAGACTTGCATGTCTATTTCCTTCACCAAATTAGAGAACTTTTCTTTCACTATTTTTTCAGATAGATTTCCAATTTCTTGCTCTTTCTCTCGGCACCCCTATGATGCCAGTGTTGGACCTCTTGAAGTTGTCCCAGAGGCTGCTTATACTGACCTCATTTTGGGGGGATTCTTTTGTCTTCTTGTTGTTCTGTGTGGTTGTTTTTTGCTTCCTTATGTTTCAAATCATTTATCTGATTCTCAGCTTCATCTACTCTACTGTTGTTTCCCTGTAAATTGTTCTTTATTTCAATTAGTGAATTCTTCGTTTCTGACTGGGTCTCTTTTATGCTGCTGAGTCCTCACTAAGTTCCTTGAACATCCTTATAACCAGTGTTTTGAACTCTGCATGTGATAGATTGCTTATCTCCATTTTGTTTAGCTCTTTCTGGAGTTTTGATCTGTTCTTTTATTTGGGCCACGTTTCTTTGTCTCCTCATTTTGGCAGCCTCCCTGTGTTTGTTTCTATGTATTAGGTAGAACTGCTTTGACTTCATGTCTTGATAGTGTGGTGTATTGTAGTAGGTGTCCTGTAGGGTCCAGTGCCACAGCCTCTCCTATCACCCAAGCTGGGTACTTTTAGTACGCCTTTTGTGTGGGCTGAGTGCTCCCTCCTCTTGTAGTTGAGCCTTGGTTGCTGTTGACAGATCAATGGGAGGGATTTACCCAGGTTAGTCAGCTGTAAGGACTGGCTGTGACCACTGACCACCACCCTCCAACCTCCATGGAGGATCAGCTGTGCAGGGGCAGGTGGTGGTGTCCTGACATGGTCTGTAGTTGTCCACTGGGTATGCCATCCCTGGGTTTTCCCAGGTGGTGCAGGCCAAGGTCAGCCCCCATCTGTGTTTTTCCTGGGGCACCCTGCCTGAGTTGTAAAGCAATCTGAGATGGCTGCTATTTGTGCTGGGCTTGGAGATTCCCAGGGGAAACCAAACTATGAATCTAATCTGGCTGCTGCTAGTGCCAGGCCTGGGGCTCACTGAAGCCAGCTGTTTTTTGTTTAATAGGATTTAGGAGCCAAGACCAGCCATTCATATGGAAAAGCTGCCTGGTGGGCCCCTAAATTGGGTAGAACAGAGCCTCTGGGGATCTCCAAGGAGTGTCAAGCAGTGTTAGCCAGGTTGCTGGAGTCTCAGATATGGCACCAGCTTAGAAGCTCTATGGGGGAAGGGTTTAGAAAAGGGACAGTGGCCTCTGCTCACCCTGTTCCAGTCACTTTAGTTCCTCCCTCCATACCACTGGTAACTTCCAAGCTGCTACCCTGGTGCTGGAGCTCAGAGGGAGTGAGCCTGAGTAGGTGAGTCCATGTGTGGGTTGTTTAAGGGGAACTGTTTGGGCCTCCAACAGTTTCTTTCACTGACTGAATCCCTGCTGGCTTTTGCAGCCAGAAGTTGTGGTGACTTCTCTTCCTGGCACTGAAATCCTGGGCTGGGGGCCTGGTGTGGGGCTGGGACTCCCCCCCGCCATATCCCTCCCAAACTTTTATCCATGTGGATGTGGGACCAGCCCATTCCATGTCTGCATCACACCTACCGGTCCGGTTGTATGTGATTTCTTTAATTTTGTGGTTGCCAGACTTCCATCAGCTTGGTTTCTGATGTTCCTGAGTAACAATTGTTCTATATTTTCATTGTAATTTTGATGTGGTTGTATGAAGAGGCGAGCCATGTCTGCCTATGCCGCCATCTTGGCCAGAAGTCTTTGTTTTTTTGACTTTAAGCATTTTTACTATGAAGTGTCTATGGACGTCTTTTAATTTATCCTTCTGGGAATTTGTTGTGCTTCCTGGATGTTTAGGTTATTATTTTTCAATAAATTTGGGGAGTTTTTTGCCATAACTTTTAAAAATACTTGTTTCTTTTCTTTCTCATACTCTTCTCCACTTCTAGTACTCTAATTATGTTTGTTAGTGTGCTTAATGGTGTCACACATTCCTCTGAGGTTCTGTTTACTTCAATCCTTTTCTGTTTTTAATTTGCAAAACTTTTGTTGATCTATCTTCAAGTTTTCATAGTCTTTCTTTTAAGATTTTATATATGCTTTTGTGCCCCTGTAGTGAATTTTTAAATTTTTAGTTAATGTATTTATTTTATTTTAAAATATTTATTTTTTCAATTAAAGTTTACATTCAATATTATTTTGTATTGGTTTCAGGTGTAGTGCATAGTGGTTAGACAATTATATACTTGACAAAATGTTCACCCGATATTTTCAGTGCCCACCTGGCACCAGACTTAGTTATTATAATATTATTGACTCTGCGTCCTATGCTGTACTTTACATGCCCACAACTACCTGTAACTACCAATCTGTACTTCTCAGTCCTTTCACATTTCCACCTAGTCTTCCATCCCCTCTCCACAATGGGAACCATCGGTCTGTTCTCTGTACCTATGAGTCTGTTTCTGTTGTTTGTTCATCTATATTGTTCTTTAGATTCCATATATAAGTGAAATCATATGGTATTTGTCTTAATCTGACTGATTCATTTCACTTAGAATAATTTCCTCTATGTCAATTCATGCCATTGAAAATGGTAAGATTTCATTCTTTTTTTTATGGCTGAGTAATATTCCATTTGTGTAAATGTACCACTACTTTTTTATCTACTCTTCCAGTGATGGGCACTTGGGCTGCTTCTATATCTTGGCTATTATAAATAATGCTGCAATGAACATAGGGGTACATATATTCATTTGAATTAGTATTTTGAGTTTCTTAGAATATGTACCCAGAAGTGGAATTGCTGGGTCACAAGGCAGTTCCATTTTTAAATTTTTGAGGACCCTCCATAATGTTTTCCATGGCAGTTGCACCAGTCTGCATTCCTACCACCAGTGCATGAAGGTTCCCTTTTCTCCACATCCTTGCCAATACATGTCATTTGTTGATTTATTGATGATGGCCATTGTGACAGGTGCAAGGTGATGTCACATTGTGGTTTTAATTGGTCAGTTAGTGTATTTTTCAACTCCTGAATTTCCTGTTGGTTCCCCTTCCCCTTTCCCTTCCCCTTCCCCTTCCTCCACTGCTGCTGCTGCTGCTTCTTCTTCTAATGAGACTTTAAATATTTTATTCATTTTATTTTAAGTGATGTTAATGACAGCATTTGAAATGGATGATTTAGCCCTGGCTGGTGTGGCTTAGTGGGTTGAGCTATGGCCTGCAAACTGAAAGGTCGCCCATTTGATTCCCAGTCAGGGCACATGCCTGGGTTGCAGTCTGGGTCCCTGGTTGGGGGTGTGAGAGAGACAACCAATCGATGTGTGAGAGAGGCAACCAATTAATGTATCTCTCTCTCTTTCTCCTTTGATTTTCTTCTCTCTAAAAATAAAATAAATTTAAGGAAAAAAAGGGGTGATCTAATTCCACACAATGGAAGACTCTACAATGTACCCATTAAACTGCTAAAAAATAAACCAAGTGGCGAGGATCCAACAGGAGTCTAATTTAGGTTCCAAGTGTTGTCACCACATGATTACAGTCACAGAGACTTTTCCCAGCTTGCAGCTGGGGCTCTTAGAAATGATTTCATAGTCTGATGCATGGGCAAAAAACTACCTCAGGAGAGGGAGTAAGTCCTGAATTATTGGCTTCATCACATCTACCTTCTCTGTCCCAAGATGGCACAAAAGAAACAACTACCACACCCTGCAGACTACTTTTGGTGTAAAAGAGGTGACGGACCAGGGTGGAAACAGGTCATGAAGATCTAAGAAAGTCCCTTCTGATGAGTTTGTACACACCATCGAACAGGGAGCCTTTCTCACTTGGGGCAGGAAATCAAGGTCAATTCTCTGGAAGTCACAAGTTCATTCACTGAAGCAATACCAATTTACAAAGTGCTTACAAACCATCAGCTTCCACTTACAGCCACTTCTAGATGAAAAAGAAACCTGACATCTCTAGAGGGGCTACCAAGTCCCCCCAAGTCTACAGCTGAAAGGACCATTTTTGGAATCGGGTTTCTTCTCTGCCTCTGAAAGGGTAACACCTTAAAGCTGAATCATCTTCAGACCTGGAGGTCTAACATGATATTGAGCAATACTTGCATCCCAGACATACAACATTAAAAGGTACACTAAATTCTGAAGGTAGCTATGCTGCAAAATAGTTTAAATCAAACAGTTGTGCCCTGGCTGGTGTGGCTCAGTTGGTTGGGTGTCATCCCTCAAAGCCAAAGGTTGCAGATTCCTCCTGGTTGGGGTGCTACAGGAGCGGCACCCAATGCATGTTACTCTCTCACATTGATGTTTCTCTCATTCTCTCTCCCTTCTTTCACCTCTCTCTAAAATTAGAAAAAAAATTAACGATTGTACAGTCTTCTTTTATGCTTGAAATTCCAGTTCTAGACCAAGCTTGTGGCCACCAGCATTGACATTCTTGCCACCCAGCAGAGCTGACAGCATCAGTTGACACCTGGCTTTAGTGCCTGCATGTTCTAAACCTGTGGGGCCTGAGTCCTCCACTGCAGCCTGGAAGTAGGCATCAGGGGCCATCCGATTCTCAGCTGCTATCCCGAAGCTAGTGTTACTATTTCTGCTGTCCAGGCGAAATGAGCGGTGGTCTCCAACTTCTTGTTCACCTTCTGATAAACGGAGCCACCAAACTGTTCCATCACTTACGTAAGTGTGAAGCTGGAACTCAGCAGTCCTGTACCCAACCGCAAAGTTGTTCTGTGTCAGTTGAGACTTGGCGGTCTCAGGATTCGTCTGCTAGCCAGCCAGCCAGCCCTCGTAACCCAGCACCAGAGCGCTCCAGATGGAAGGCCTGGCGAGGTCGAAACCCACCTCGCAGCCCAGGTTGATGAGCTCCTGCAGGTACCGTCTTGATTTTAGCATTTCTGCCCCCAGTGTTCGGTGAGAAGGATGAATGTAAGGTCAGCTGCAGACCACCTGCAAGCGGATCTTGCGCAGGGACCTCCGCGCCCAGTGTGTTGTCCGCGTTCCATTTCTCCGTAAGCGTCAGACTGTATCCAGTCCATCTGGACTTGGTTTCCAGACTGCCCATCCCTTTGAGTGTCTCAGTGTTGGCTGGATCTGAGCCTGTAAATTTCAGTCTAGTTTCAGATTTTGTTTTCAAATCGAGTTTTATTAAACTAAATCCATAGCCTTGGCGAAGATGTCCCTGGCAGATTTGCCAAGATCTACCTACATAAGTGGTAGGCGCAGCCAGCTTCTGCTCAGAGGCGGGGCAGTGGGCTGGGAGCGCCCTCCGTGGTGGCTATGGCAGGGGCTGCAGCGCTCCCCTGGTTCATTTAAAATAACTTTTATCTCTTTAGCGATATTCTCTATTTGATGGGTCACTATTATCTTACCTTCCTCTGCTCTTTAGTCATTGTTTCTCTCAGTTCTGTGAACATGTTCTTGTTTGGATGTATCTCAACGTCTGATTGCTTTCACACTTTCTGTTGCCTACTTTGTACTGTTGTATGGATTATACGTTTGTGTTTCTTTGCATGCCCTGTAATTTTTTTTTGTTGGAAACTGGCTATTTTAGGTAACTTATAATTAGGTTAGGTGATTTTTTTAACACATGTTTTATTGATTATGCTATTACAGTTGTCCCATTTTCCTTCCCTTTATGTTAGGTTACTTTTAAGTGTCAACTTGAAACTTGACTGAGTGTCTGGATATTTGGTCAAACATTATTGAGGGTGTTTCTGTGAGGGTTGTTTTGTTGAGATTAATGTTTATATTGGTAGACTAAGGCAGATTACGCTCCCTGATATATTTCTACCTCATCCAATAAGTTGAAGGCCTGAGTAGGACAAAAAGGCTACCTCTCCCTGAGGTAAGAGAGATTTCTTCTAACACGACACCCTTTAAATTGGGATATTGGCTGTTTTTCTGCCTTCATACTCGAACTAAAAAACATGAACTCTTCCTGGATCTCTAACCTACCAGCCTTTGGATGAGAATTACACCATTAGCTCTCTTGGTTTTCAGGCCTTTGGGCTTGAATGGGAAGTAAACCATCAGCTCTCCTGGGTCTCCAGCTTGCTGACTCATCCTTCAGATCTTGGAACTTGTCCATCTTTGTGATTGTGTGAGCTAATTCCTTCCTTCCTTCCTTTCTTCCTTCCTTCCTTCCTTCCTTCCACTTGTCCATCTTCTTAATTCTATAAACCAATTTCTTATAATAAACCTGCCTATCTATCTAATCTAATCTATCAATCAATCTATTTACCTACCTACCTACCTACCTACCTATGTCTTATTGGTTCATTGTCTCTGGAGACCCTAATACAGCAACTCTGCATACTGGTCTCCCCAGCTTAAGGACTTATTGTTAGGACTTATTGTTGTTTGCTTGCTTATTCGTTTAGTGATTGGCCGGATTATTTTAGTGAAGTTTACTTTCCACCCACCTCCCCTCCCTCCGCTGATGTTGCTCCTGAAGGAACGGCAGCTTTGGATAAGTCCAGTCATCCTGGGATGACAGTGATTTTGGCAGGACTCCCTCTTTTCCTGAAGGTGCCCAGCTGTTCAACTCCTCTAATTGCCAGCTGATTGCTCTATTACTTTCAACAATGCCTTGGGGTTCAAAAATCGTTCTACAAAATAATTCAATGAAATTCTGCCTCCTTTGAAAGAATAGTTTCTGAGGTCAGTGTTTGATAGTTGTTCTGACTCCAGAAGGTCCGGACTCCTCCCAGCTGTCTTACTCCAGGCCTTTGCCTGCATGCTAACTGGCCTACAATTTATTATGTATTCAGATTCTTCTCACCACAGTCCCTGCAGTTCTAGTGAGCACTTCTGGGCTTCCACTTCTCCAGACTTTGTAGTAAATACAGTCGGTTACTTTGGGAAAAGATTAAGAGCTCCCTTCCCCCCAATTCCCCCAATCCCTGGCTGCTTTTCCTCCCATGCACACTTTCTAAGCCAGACTCTGGAACTGTGAAAGAGTGGGACAACGGCAAGATTTTCTTTGAGGGACAACCCCCCTCTAGGGTATGAGGACTTGGTGTTGGGAAAGAGTGACAGCCTCAGGACCTCTTGGCTTGCTTATCTTGTTGTGGAATTACTAACTCTCTCAGGCTGAGGCAAGGGTGATCAGGGCCTTAGAATTCTCAGTGTGCTGCCTCCACTCTGTGAGCCCCAACTTCTCACCTGTGTTGCGTGGTAGGCAACAGGTAGCTGGGGGCAGAAAGAGAAATGCTGATGTCCTGCTCCTTTCTTCCTTTTGGAAGAAAGCCTTTTCCTGGAAGCGGGGTGGGGCGGCGTGGGGAGGGAAAGCTGTGCTCTTGGCTGCTGCAGGCTAGAGAGGAATCTCTACCTCACTGAGCTGGCAGGGGGAGGGGGGTAAAGGAAGGAATGATTTTCGTTCAAATACCCAGATTCTCACAGAATGTCTTGTAGACTTTTAAAACAAGATTTTATTTATTTATTTTTAGACAGAGGGAAAGGAAGGGAGAAAGAGAGGGAGAGAAACACCATTGTGAGATGGATTGCTTGACTCTCATATGTGCCTGGACCAGGGACTGAACCTGCAACCCAGGCACATGCCCTGACCAGGATTTGAACTGGCAACCTTTGCTTTGCGGGATCATGCCCAACAAACTGAGCCACACCAGTAAGGTACTTTTTTTTTTTTTTGAGTAGATTTTAAAAATTTACTCTTTACTGTAAGGACTATTTCCAGAGGCTTGAAATGGTTGTTTTAAAATAATATCCACAGCTTTCACTGGGGGTATGTGTCAGTAGAACTCTTCACTGTGGATGAAAAAGGGCCACACACTGAACCTGACAAGCTCAGGGGGTCTGCGTGGCGGCCTTACAAACTCAGAGACCTCAAGTAACCACATAGGATGGTCTGAAATTAGAAAGTTTCTAGCCCTGGCTGGTGTGGCTCAGTGGATTGAGTGCTGGCCTGTGGACCAAGGGTAACGAGTTCGATTCCCAGTTAGAGAACATGCCTGGGTTGTGGGCCAGGTCCCCAGTAGAGGGCGTGTGAGAGGCAACCACGCATTGATGTTTCTCTTCCTCTCTTTCTCCCTCTCTAAAAATAAATAAATAAAATCTTTAAAAAAATAAAAAGAAACTTTCTAACTAAAAGCATGCCATGGCAGGTAGTCACGTCCTAGGTCAGTATTTTCCCCCCCAAAAGGTCAGTCTTTACCTTAACTGGGCCTGTCTGTTATCTTTTTGAATCTGCAATAATACACCTTTGGAATGTCAGATTTGCTTTTTTTGGACCCCTCGAAGCACAGGCACCACACCAGGGGAGACTGCCCATCCCCCCATTGTGATTGTCATCATGTTAACTGTTGCCTGTTAACTATCCGGTACCCGCCTGTGTAACACAAGAATGTGTCCCTTCAGGGCCAGAGGTCCCCCTCTTTGCTTCCTCCTGCCTCCCTAGTCTACCACCAGTGGATTTCATGTAACTCCCTTAAGCCTCCTCTTTTGACTGTATTGTATACAATAAGGTGCAACACTGCCATTTTCCAGAGCATTTTTCTCAACCCATTGAGGTTTTGCTTCCCAGCAATTGTTGTCAGTTTGGCACAAATGAACTTATAAAAATTCTTACAGGGTTGGATGTTTTTTACAGAGTGGACATCACTCTGTCATGCTCTAAGTTGACCCTCTGCCCGGAAGAATTTTATGGTATGGGAATTGCATTTTGATGGAGCTGTTTTTAAAAAGCAAGAGACACTGTCCCATTGTTGTGTTCAGATGGAGGGGCTGCAGTCATTGGGTCTGGCCCTGATCGCCCTCCCCATTTCTCTGGTACATGGATTTCATTAAATAATATCAGTCCTATTTTTTAAAAAGGTTTCAAGTCAAAGTCACCTACACATTGCAAACCCGTTGTCTCCTGGGCACCTACATATGAATTGTCTGTTAGCTGTTGTGCTGTGCAGGGGACTCCTGGGTTTCCGTTGTCTTCAGCTTCTCCTTACTTGATAGGGTTCTTGCCACATTTCCACAGGGTTGTCTTTCTGGAATTCCCTGTGATGATGTAATGATCTGTTCGTGTGTCGCTCTACCATGGCCAGTTTCAAGTTAACCCTTCTCCCGTGGGCGAGCATTTGGACTGTTTCTAGTTTTCAGCTATAATCATCTTTGTTCAAATCTAGTCTTCGCACTTTTGAATCATCTCCTTGAGATATATTCCCCAATGTGGTATTACCAGGTTGCGAATATGATCGTTTTTGTGATTTTTGACAGCTATTGCCAAATTTCTTTCTAAAAATATTATATGACCCTTGTTTATACTGCATTCCCAATACAGAAATATACTTATTTTTTCACAATGCTGTTTGCATTGAGTTTTGTGTGTTTTATTTGTTTGTGCTAATTTAACAAATGTTCTGTGGGGGTTTTATTTTGTATTTCTCTTTTTTAAAGATTTTATTTATTCATTTCTAGAGAGAGGGGAGGGAGGAAGAGAAACATCGATGTGTGAGAGAAACCTTGATCAGTTGCCTCTTGCATGGCCCCAGGTGCGGACCTGGCCTGCAGCCCAGGCATGTGCCCTGACTGGGAATCCAACCAGTGACCCTTTGCTTCACAGGCCAGCACTCAATCCACTGAGCTACACCAGCCAGAGCTATTTTCAGTATTTTTAAGTCACCAGTGAATAACCTTATGCATTTTTGTATTATTGAAGGCATATGTCTCTTTTGTTTTGACTCACAATATCTAAAATTATCTAGATTTACATAGATGAGTGTTTGTTAATTATAACAGTTTAAAATAGCTTGCTTGCAATCTCAAGTTGTTCTTCATTTAAACTGATTTGAAAGCTTTAAAAGAGAAGAGAGTTTTTGTTTCAAAATTGAATCAAGAATGCTATCTAAAGGTGTGTATTCCTTATAAAGAAACACCCAAACCTACAATAAATGCTAAGACCTCCCCAGAAGATTATACCATGACTGTGCGCATATCCCTGATACTCACCTGGCATTTTCTTGAATGCTGTGCATGCTGTGGTACTGTTCTCTCATTACAGTTTTACACACACACACACACACACACACACACACACACACACACACACATATTTACTTTTAGAAAGAAATCATCCCCCGAAGATATGTTTATTGATTTGAAAGAGAGAGGAAGAAAGAGAGAAAGAAGGGGAGAGAGAGGGGGAGAGGGAAACACACACACACACACACACACACACACACACATATATTCATGTAAGAGAGAAACATCAATCAGTTGACTCCAGTATGTGACCCTGACCAGGGATGGGACTGGCAACCTAGACATGTGCCCTGACTGGAAATTGGATCTGCAACCTTTTGGTGCACAGGACGGCACTCCAACCAACTGAGCAACATAGCCAGGGCAATATAGCCTTACATTTTTTTAAAAAGTGCACTGCCAGCTTCCTCTTTATTGTGGTTTGAGGACGATAATAAATAAGACTCCTGTTCCTTGCCCAAGATTGGAACCAAATTGAGAGATTAGTGTGTTAGCTATGTCAGCTAGCTTATACTTCAACCCTGAATTGGGCTTGCTCCATTATAGGCACACCTAAACAGTCTTGGCATTTCTTGGTAGAGTTGGGAGAGGTGAAGGGTGGTGTGATGTGCCAAAATACTTACAGTTGAGAAGAACGGAGAATGTGTGCTTCATGCCGGCAGGCAGGCAGGTCAGGGAGTCAGGAAAGAGCTGGGTGAAGCAGGCGCATTTCCTTCTCTAAAGCCTACCAGACATATAAGTTAGCTGTACTGGGGAGGAGGGAGTGAAGAGGTTGAGGGGGGCCAACATTATTCCACTGACTGTAGTGCTCCCACATGGAGTGAGGGAAATTGTAAAGAAGTGATCTTCCCAATAGTAATAAACGACCCACTTTAAAAATAACAAGAACTTATACTTAGATATGGCAAGAGAAATTTTAGAAAGAAAGAGATCAGCACTGAAACATTATATAATATTATCTGTATAAGAGCCTGTGTTCACATGAATGGATTAAGGCTGGGCTTGTCACTCACTTGTCTCTACCATTTGCTAGCTACTCTTCTAAGTACTGGGGTTATACAATGTGCAAAATAAACTCCCTATTCACTTGGAACTTGCATCATCCTGCAACTTGTTTTCATTTAAGTGTATTTTATTGATTATGCTGTTACAGTTGTCCTAATTTCCCCCCTTTGTCTCCCTCCACCCAGTACCCCGCTTCCTTCAAGCAATCTCCCCCTTGGTTTATGTCCATGGTTGTGCATGTAAGGTCTTTGGTTTCTCCATGTCTTATACTTTTCTTAACATCCCTCCGTCTATTTTTTTCCCTACCAATTATGCCTTTTTAATCCCTGAACCTTTTCCCCATTCTCCCTCTACCCTCTACCAGCTGATAACCCTCCAAATAATCTCCATATCTATGATTCTGTTCCTCTTTTAGTGGTTTGCTTAGTTTGGTTTTTTAGATTCAGTTGTTTTTTTTTTTTTTTTTAACATTTGAACCAGGGGATATGGCTTCACCCCCTTGCTTTTATTTTATTTTTTTAATTTTTTTATTGTTGTTCAAGTACAGTTGTCTCCATTTTCCCACCACCAACCCCTTGCTTTTTTAAATATATTTTATTGATTATGCTATTACAGTTGTCCCATTTCCCCCCCTTCACTCCCCTCCACCCTGCACACTCTCTCCCACCCACATTCCCCCCTTCAGTTCATGTCCATGGGTCATAAGTTCTTTAGCTTCTACATTTCCCATACTATTCTTACTCTCCCCCTGTCTATTTTCTACTTACCATTTATGCTAGTTATTCTCTGTACCTTTCCCCCTCTCTTCTCCTTCCACTCCCTTGTTGCTAACCCTCCATGTGATCTCCATTTCTGTGGTTCTGTTCCTGTTCTAGTTGTTTGCTTAGTTTCTTCTTGTTTTTGTTTTAGGTGTGGTTGTAATAATTGTGAGTTTGCTGACATTTTACTATACATGTTTTTTATCTTCTTTTTCCTAGATAAGTCCCTTTAACATCTCATATAATAAGGGCTTGGTGATGATGAACTCCTT
>JAPYXV010001281.1:0-14266 GCA_028533065.1 Trachops cirrhosus | reverse complement strand
TGCCCCCAAAAGAATCTCACTAAAGAAACTTCTAAAGAGACCTCCGGCCAAGATGGAGGCATAGGTAGACACACTGTACCTCCTCGCACAACCAAAAGAAGGACAACAAATTTAAAAACAAAAAACCACCAGAAATGACAGAAAATCAAACTGTATGGAAGTCTGACAACCAAGGAGTTAAAGAAGAAACATTCATCCACACAACTAGGAGGGGTGGAGATGGGCAGCCAGGTGGAGAGGACCTGTGGCAAGGCAGTGGATCGTGGACCTGGGGAGGCAGTGGCTGGAGAAGTGGGCGGTCCCACATTCAAGTGCAGATAAACCAGGAGGAACAACTGGGGAGTGAGACAGACCTTGCAACCTAGGGGAAATAAAGCCTCAAACCTCTGACTGAAAATACCTGTGGGGGTTGAGGCAGCAGTGGGAGAAATTCCCAGCCTCACAGGAGAGTTCATTGGAGAGACCCACAGGGTTCTAGAATGTACACAAACCTACCCACCCAGGAATCAGCACCAGAAGGGCCCACTTTGCTTGTGGGTAGCAGGGGAAGTGACTGAAATCCGGCAGAGAACAGAGCAAGTGGCATTGTTCCCTCTCAGACCCCTCCCCCACATACAGCGTCACAGTGCAGCAACGTGGGTTGCCCCGCCCTGCTGAACACATAAGGCTCCATCCCTTACTATGTAACTGGTGCTCCAAGATTTTTTAAAAATGGCCCAAATGAAAGAACAGATCAAAGCTCCAGAAAAAATACAACTAAGCAATGAAGAGATAGCCAACCTATCAGATGCACAGTTCAAAACACTGGTAATCAGGATGCTCACAGAATTGGTTGAATATGGTCACAAATTAGATGAAAAAATGAAGGCTATGCTAAGTGAAATAAAGGAAAATGTAAAGGAAAACAGTGACAGGAAGGAAACTGGACTCAAATGAACAGTGTGGAGCAGAAGGAAGAAAGAAACATTCAACTAGAACCGAATGAAAAAAACAAGAATTCAAAAAAATGAGAAGAGGTTTAAGAACCTCCAGGACATCCTTAAGTGTTCCAACATCCAAATCATAGGGGTACCAGAAGAACAGCAAGAAATTGAAAACTTATTTGAACAAATAATGAAGGAGAACGTCCCCAATCTGGCAAAGGAAATAGACTTCCAGGAAGTCCAGGAAGCTCAGAGAGTCCCAAAGAAGTTGGACCCAAGGAGGAACACACCAAGGCACATCATAATTACATTTCACAAGATTAAAGAGAAGGAGAGAATCTTCAAAGCAGCAAGAGAAAAGAAGACAGTTACCTACAAAGGAGTCCCCATAAGACTATCAGCTGATTTCTCAAAAGAAACCTTAGAAGTATTCCAAGTCATGAAAGGCAAGGACTTACATCCAAGATTACTCTATCCAGTAAAGCTATCATTTAGAATGGAAGGGCAGATAAAGTGCTTCTCAGATAAGGTCAAGTTAAAGGAGTTCATCATCACCAAGCCCTTATTATATGAAATGTTAAAGGGACTTATCTAAGAAAAAGAAGATAAAACATATGAACAGTAAAATGACAACAAACTCACAGTTATTAACAACGATACCGAAAACAAAAACAAAAACAAACTAAGCAAACAACTAGAACAGGAACAGAATCACAGAAATGGAGATCACATGGAGGGTTATCAGTAGGGAGTGGGAGGGGGAGTGAGGGGGAAAAGGTACAGAGAATAAGTAGCATAAGTGGTAGGTAGAAAATAGACAGGGAGAGGTTAAGAATAGTATAGGGAATGTGGAAGCCAAAGAACTTATATGAATTACCCATGGATATGAACTAAAGAGGGGGAATGTGGGTGGGAGCAGGTGTGCAGGTCAGAGGGGAATAAAGGGGGGGAAAATAGGACAACTGTAATAGCATAATCAATAAAATATATTTTAAAAAAGAAAATTCTAAAGAACGTATTTGAATCAAAAAAACAATTCCCAAAGGAAAGGATTAAGATGAAACAAAATATAGAACCAAAAATGCAGAAATATAAGCAAATCAAAAAATTATTTAAAGAAAACAATAATAACGATCCTTGAGATTAAATATAATTAAGACACAAAGCAAGAATACTTTATAACTAAGGTGGCAAATAATGAAATTAAAAGTATTCCAAGACTCTTGTACTGTCCAGGAGAAAAACAAAGGTACCTATTAAATTTAAAGATTTTATTTATTATTTTTAGAGAGAGGGAAACTGGGGGAGAAAGAGAGAGAGACACACGGATGTGAGAAAGAAACATGCCACCATCCCCCATCCAGGGCCCTGGCCTGCAATTCAAGCATGTGCCCCAATGGGAACTAAACCAGTGATCTTCTGGTTCACAGGCCAGTGCTCAATCCACTGAGCCACACACACCAGCCAGAGCAAGGTACCTACTAATTTTAGACTTACTAAATCAAGCATATTGAAATTATTGAGATACCACTAAAAGAAAAAAGTATGTAACTTTTGAAACAAGTAGAAAGAATTTGAATGATTTAAAAAGTACTCAATCTGGAATAAGGCAATAAAAGAGTGAAATACAAAGTACAAAATAGGATGATTAAGTTAGACCAAAACTTATTATTAATTCCTTTAAATGTAAATTAATCCAATGTCCCAGTTAAAAGACTTTCTTAGAAAAACCACATTAATAAAAAGAACATTTTAATCAAAAGCACTATATTTTAATCAAAAACTACATTTTAATCAAAAGACAATATCTAAAAACTAAAGATAGAAAAATGTCAAAGCATAAGTATAGGAAAAATACACCATGCAAATGTTAATCTAAAGAAAGCTAGAGTAACCCCTGGCAGGTGGCTCAGTTGGTTGGAGCATCGTCTCATACACCAAAAGGTTGAGGGTACCTTCATGCCATAATTTTAACATCTTATGAGATTTCATCTTTGATTTGTTCTTGCCAATCTCTGTAATATTGCAGGATTTTTAAAAAATATTTATTTATTTTACAGAGAGGAGAAGGGAGGGAGAAAGACAGGGAGAGAAACATCAATGTTTGAGAGAGAAACACAGATCAGCTGCCTTCTACATGCGCCCCCGACTGGGGACCAAACCCACGGTCCAGGCATGTGCCCTGACTGGGAATCAAACCAGTGACGTTTTGCTTTGTGAGACAATGCCCAACCTACTGAGCCACACAAGCCAGGGCATGTAATTTTGCAGGGGTTTTTACACATGTATCTTCTTTATTCCTTTAAAAGTTTTTAATGTCATCATATGGCTGCACCAAAAACAAAACAAAAAAAAAAACATATCAGGAACTCTCTACACATACCCCCGAACAAAATAAACTTATTTTTTAAAGAACAAGTAATTTCAAAATTAAAAGATCCCCAAAATATTTATTTCTTGCTTGTACTATGTGTTTGCACCTGCAAGGCACACTGTTGCAATTCCACGTGTGCTTCCATTCTGGGGACCAAACTGAAGGAGCAACCCCTATCTGGGACAGAGCCATTTTAATGGCACAAGATATAACAAGAGATGATGGAAGTTTGTGAAGCGCATATTCAGCGTACATTATGTCCACCCACATTCCATTGGCTAAGTTACATCAGATGTCCAAGCCCAACGTCAATGATGTGGTATTGTAAACTCCGTCTTCAAGGTGCGAGGCACAGCAAGTCAAATGTCAGCAATCAAGGACAAATTTCTCATCAGTAAAGAAGCTAGTGTTGGGGAAAATGATACAATCTATCAGAGCAATGCACTCCCTCTCCTTTCCCTTCCGAATCCCTTTGTGTGACAAAGAAAAGGAAAATATTTCTTGTTCCCTATGTACAAGTCAAGGTCATGGCTTATATGAGTTGTGGCCTGGTTAGTTTCCTCTGGGTTGTGGGAAAATACTTCCCACTTAATCTGGGCCATTATCCTGCAAATAAACTAGGACTTTGTACTATAACTAAACAGGGCAAATCAAACCATGTACTGGAAAAATTACCTGGAGAACATATAAGAAGTACAACAATAATTACCTAGAAATCAAGATTATGTCATAAACTAAAAACAGATACCCCAAAAAGGGTTAACACAGGTCTTCTTCCTAAGGGCACCAATGAATTTTTATAAACCAGTGCAAATAGCACTAATTTTGTGGTGTATATCGAAAGCACTCATTTTCTGTTCTGTGGAAGTTTACATAAGTGAATGTTATCATTTTCTGAAGATCAAACTATTGGAGATTATGCATTTCAGTATTTCTTCCTTAATTCAAAAATATTAATAGTTCAGAATCCCAGTCATGAAGAGAAACAGCAGCTAATGATAAATCTCATGA
Source organism: Trachops cirrhosus (assembly GCA_028533065.1). Taxonomy (NCBI): domain Eukaryota; kingdom Metazoa; phylum Chordata; class Mammalia; order Chiroptera; family Phyllostomidae; genus Trachops; species Trachops cirrhosus. The sequence continues at coordinate 9,958 of JAPYXV010001281.1, read as the reverse complement.
ATGCCTGTGACTCGCTTAAAAAAGTGACAAATTAGTTATTCATAAGTGAACATTATTCAAAATTTTTCCACTAGTATGAATCATTTCAAACCAAATTATAGTAGAAATGCCCTATCCATATGAAATTCTCAACTATGCACTAAAATGGCCAATAATTTATTCTTTGAGAGAACATGAACAAGACTCCAATCAATTTACATGAGATAGTCCAAGCAAATATGAAACTGCTGCCAAGTTCTTATAGTTCCATCCTAGTTATTTTATTTTAAAAAATTTGAGTGGAAAATGAGACAGTTGTTTTTACAGCTTAGCTATAAATAAAATGAAGTGTGTGGGGGGTTTGTAAAATCTTATCAAAGAACTATGAATGTGATTGGAAGTGGAGTTTTAACACACCAGAGTCACCTCTAAGCCGCATAGTACCTCCTTGTACTCTGAACACGCTCGTACAATACACAGGCACAGTAAGCCCTGCAAAAAAATTGTTCTTACAGTCTTGGGTAACTTCTATTTTATTCGTCAAAAGGTAACACAATCATTCAATACCTACATCATCCCCAAGCAAACCCTCACCGCAGGGGTCACAACCTCAAAGGGAAGCCTGCAAAGGGACAAAGTAGCAAATCATGTTGCTGTGGCCCAAGGAACACTTTCGCTGATTCTGTGACAGGTTACTCTCATTTCACTGAAATATCAAAAGAGATGAGGTGGGAAGGATATCCCCCAAACATCTGAGAGAAGCTACAGCAATAGTCACCTAAACTCTGGGTGGAACACGAAACATAAGGTCACTGTTTCCACATAAGGTGGCCGAACTGGCTCCTGATGGTGACCTATGGATCAAATGGAGTTGTTTTAAGAAGCACCCAACTACCATACTCATGAGGTAAAAAAGAAAAGGAGCTTCCCAGAGGACAGCTGAGGCTTGCTACGTTAACATTAAAGGAACAATAAGAGTTATTTAATTTGACCCTTTTGTGACATGTACAATAATAAAGCAGATCCAAAGCATTTTGATGACTCTCCCAAGGTCACTAGCTAATTTTTTATGACAATTTGCCTTGAACCTATGCTTCACTATTCATAATTCATTATTCTTTTTACTGTAACTATGAAACTCCCGTTCCAGCACTGAATTTTCAACAAGGGAGTAATTATAGCTAAGATATTAGTGAATAATATTTAATGATGCCGCAAAGAGGAACTTTCTTGAGTGACAGAAATAGTCTATACATGATTGGGATGTTGGTCACACAGGTGTATACATTTGACTGTCCACTTGTTGAACATAAGATCTGTCACCATAAATCATAAACAATTTTGTTATTAAAATAATACTTAATAGAGATAATTTATAAGATGACAAACATTAACATAAGAAAATCTACACAATATATAATTGCACTTATTCTACATTATCCAAGGTCATGTAGAAATCATAACCTGAGACAAGGACAAATAAAGGATGTCCTTTATTTGGGAGGTACAAACTTAGGGCAGTGAGGGCAAGGAAAAAAGAAAAAACAAGGTAAGGAAAGATGCAAAGCCCCCAACTTGATGCGTTACTTAGCATGATTACTGCTTTACAAGGAGCCATGAAGAGACACAGCAGGCCGCTCACTCAGATGTGTCCACTCAGCACACAGTACTTCTCTAGAAGCTTCACTAGGAGGACCTGCACTTGAAGTACTCCAGAGGAGATCTAGGAAAGGAGGGAAAATGCATCTGACTAGCTCCTTCCAATCTCCCCTGACATTCCCCGGGAATAGCAAATGGTGCCTGGACAGTTACTCAGGAAGCCAGATCTCACACCCCACGCTGTGGTGTTCTTCTCAGTCTCAATGAGGAAGGGTGCCTCGTGGAGGTGGGACACTAACTGAGTGGGTAAAAAGAAGGAAATGGTCAAAGAAACCTGGGATGGTACACAAGGTTTGTAACTCAATACGGATCAACAAGCAGGATGTAGAAAAATACATACATTATCATCCTATTTATAACTAAGACTAGGAGAATATATACCAAATGACTAATAGTTATCATCTCTGGGGTGGTGAAGTAATGCAGTTTTTCTACCTTCTTCTCTGTACTTGCTAAATCTCCTACCTTCCAAAATCAAATACTCAAAATCCCCATGCCTCATCTCAGTAGCTTCAAGCCTTCATGCAATAATGATGTTTTTAGGCCTAGAAATGACTGTACTTGGGATTTAGTCACTAAACTTACCATGTAAAGTAAATACTGCATATAGTAAAAAACACTTGAAAACTCCTTACATTACTCATAATAAGTAGTTTATTACCCATCACAAATGATATATAGCGGTGGGCAAAAGTAGGTATATGGTTGTAATGCAAGTAATACAATAATTAATAAATGACACAAGAATAAACTCTGTGTTTCATATACTCACGACTATAAAACCTACTTTTGCCCACCCCTGGGGTGTGTACTACCCACGCATTAGTTCTTAGGTGCCCTAAAATTGGAGAACTTCTGAGCTTTACTGAAGAAATTAAGAAAATCAAAAGTCTATGTGCGGCTGTCTGGGCAGTCAAACCATCGAGATAATGCTGTCACACTGGGTGCCCACGCGGTTCCCTGTCTCCCTCGGATCGGGGTTCCACCCAGGTACAATCCTCCCGAGGAAGATAAGAAACAGAGAGCACTCAGCAGTTCACTGGAAGATTCCAGGGAAGATATGATGGGAAAAAAGATCAAAACACAAGTGTGAAGAGGAAGAAATTTCCAACATATTGGTATTCCTCTTCAGTTCAAAATTCTATTCATTATTTACTTTTTTTTACTTTCAATAATATTTTGTATTGGTTTCAGGTATACAGCACAGCGGTTAGATAATCATATACTTTACAAAGTGTTCCAGTATTTCCAATACTCAAAATTTTAAAGTAAAGCCACTGAAAATGGTCATGATTTAATGTTTTAAAATGTAACCTTCTTAATGTTTACACCTACATTGAAATAAAAGAACATATTAACAGTGAAAAAAATTGAACCTCCACAGATGCCTCATTGCTATCTGCCATATCTGAAATAGCAGCTCCTGTTGACCCTAACCCTTTTAACTTGTTTTATTTAGTTTAGAGCATTGTAACAGCGTGACAGCGTATGAAATGCCAGTTACTAATTTGTGTGTTGAATATTTCTTCCCCTGAAATGTAAGCTCCATCAAAGGCAGAGACTTTGTGTGTTTTGTTCACTGCTGCATCCTCAGGAAGCCTAGGAGAATGGGTGATACATAAAAGTGCTTAATAAATATTTGTTGAAGAAAAGTATCAAATCCCTAATCTGTTTTAATATTAAGCCTATATATATAATCTTAATATGTGTTCTCAGCTGTGTTTGCTGTTTGTTGTTTAAGGAAGCTACTCCACTGTGTTTTCTCTTTTTCTTCAGACACAGGTGTTAGCAAAATCAGGGCATTCTGATTTTTTTTTGGAAAACACCAGCTATTTTTTATTTCTAGGATTTTATATAAGTTAAAAGTCAAAGACTCAAAGATTTGGGTACAAAGATGTTAATCATAGTACTATTTACAATAGCAAAAATGGTGATAACTTACAGGCTAACCATGGGAACATGAGTAGGTAAGCAATGTTTTAGCCATACCATGGAATATTATCATGTAAACAAAAACATCTTTGTATTTTTAATTACATCAACTAAAGAAAGCAGGTTACAAAGCAATTATATCTCACTTGTAGGAATGCTGTAACTATCACTCCACATGTATAGAAAAAGAAAATATACAAAATATAAATTTAAATATAAAATTATTATAAATTATATTTTTGTTATAGGTTCATGGGTCTAATTTTCTTTTTATTTCCCAAGTTTTTATTTTGCTATTTTCATCAGGAAATTTTTAAAAAATTAAGAAATCTTAAGGACAGTTGCCATATTCCAGCCCTACTGGAAGATGGTCTTTCTTCTTCTCCATACATTCCATGTTGCTGAACAGACCTCACCTGGAGCCCAGACATCTAACCTTTTCTGCATTGTGCCGTCCCCTCCCCAACATGACGATCATTCTGCGACCAGTGGGAGGTGGAGAAAGCTACATTTACTGGAGGAGAAAACATCCTTGCTGTCACACAAATGCCTGAAAATAAAGTTTTGGATTATCGCATCCTTCTCCGTTCCATGACTGCAAAGAATGAATGCTAAGGGTGCTTGGATATGAGCCTATACAGTTCTAAATGACACTCCTTTCCAACTGGTTTGCTTTGGTGATATCCGTGGCGTCCATGATGGGGTAGGCATCAAAAGCCACGACAACAGCTATTGGCACTATTTTAAAAAACACAGCACTCATCCTCACTCCCTGACGAGTGATTTGCCCAGCAGCCTGGGCATCAGGATTCCTGAGCTCCAGGCCCCACAGGTGACTCAAGGCCAGCCCCAGACTGGGCGTCCTGGCCTCAGTTTCCCTAGTTTTCTCTACTGATACTCCTCACCTACTGTACAGAGTGTTAACAGGAGTGAGGTGCTTTGAACTCTGCAGATAAAAGAGGCTGGAGAAGCAGCACCCAAATATTATACCCTGTAACACCAGGTGTGGTAGCGGAGATTGGCTGCTTTCATACTGTGCCAGCCATAGAGGGTCCTCATAGCACTTTACTCTGCTCTGGCTGTCAAAACTGGAAAGCAAAGCTCAGTCAGCATCTCAGCACTACTTCAGAATAGATTTTCTTTTTTTTTTTAAGTTTATTTTAATCATTGTTCAAGTACAGTTTTCTGTCCTTTACTCCCATTCCCACCCCCCCTAGTTTTTGTGTATGTTTCCTTTATATTTGTTCCTGTAAACCTTTCCCATTCTCCCCTGAAATTCCCTCTCCTCTCCCCTCTGGTCACTGTCAGCCCAGAATAGATTTTCTTAAACTGCCCAAACCACCAGTGACCTATCTCCCCCTGGATTTATGATTCAGTAACACTCTAAAGGTGTCTGAATTCTTCCTTCTGCTCTGGCTAGTGTAGCTCAGTGGATGGAGCCCAGGCCTGTGAACCAAAGGGTCACTGGTTTGATTCCCAGTCAGGCCACATGCCTGGGTTGTGGGCCACGTCCCCAGTAGGAGGTATGCAAGAGGCAACCACACATTGATGTTTCTCTCCCTCTCTTTCTCCTTCCCTTCCCCTCTCTCTAAAAATAAATAAATAAAATCTTTAAAAATAAATAAATAAATTATTCCTTCCAATTGGCCTCAAATCCTGTGGAATATGAACCATAACTTTTCACAATTAAGTATTCACAATTAAGAAGTCAGGAAAGTAAGTCAGAGAGCCAGGGTGACTGAAGTTCAAACTCCTCGTCTTTTTCCTTCTTGTAAAGTGTGGCTTACTAACGGTCCCCATCTTGTTTGTATCCTTAGGAGTTGCTATGGAACCACGGCAGGACCGTGTGTGAAAACACTTTGTAAAAATGCCAAGCCCTTCACGTGTGTTAACAGGACCAAATACCTGCAAAAAAGACCTCTGGCACAACTGCCATCTGTCCCCTTGTGCCTCCAAGCTGCAACTGCAAAAATAAGCCTGGGTTGCCACCTATTGGTTGAAAGTACAAATTGCATCCTACCAGTTGCACGTAGAGCAAAGGAAGCAAACACCAGTATTTCCGACTTTAAACCATCCTAATTTTTCCCACCCCCTCATGTCATATTGTGTACTTAATAATGTTCTTTTAAAAATGCACTTTATGCCCTAGCTGGTGTGGCTCAGTGTATTGAGCGCTGGCCTGCGAACCAAAAGTTCGCCGGTTCAATTCCCAGCCAGGGCATGTGCCTGACTTGCAGGCCAGGTCCCCAGTTTCTCACAAAATAGCTTCTTATTCTGTCATTTTAGGCTACTGAATTATAGTGGCTCTGTCTGACATAACTTCAATATTCCACATGAAACTTAATTTAAGCCCGTATATTTTTGGGACTGGAAATTCAACTTTGCTTCCATATGACCTGTAGAACACAATCTATCCAGTAATTTACTAGCACTTTTCAAATATTCTGTTGTACTCTTCTGTGACCTGCTATCTGGTCTAATCTGGTCTTAGAACACATTTTACAAACACATAAGTTATTTAATAAGTTTGATTCAGCCAGTATTTATATTTTGTTTTTGAAAAAATTTTAATGTGTTCTTTTAAAATTAGGAATAAAGAATGCCTCTGAGGAAACCGAGGGGGAAATGAACATTTTGATTTTGTTTATACCTCATCTCATTCCAGAAATCATTTTGGAACACTTATAATAATATATAGATTCTACAAGATAACAAATATATAAGAATTTAAGGGCCATGATGTAAGCGAAACAGGAGCTTGACAGGTAAGAGCTGGAACCTCTCAGGAAGCAGCTTCTGTCCTGCTCTTTCTGGAGCTGGTGGGGAGGCCAGTAATGATCCAGCAAGGGTGGCTCACTCAATGCTGGCCCCCAGTGGAGGAGGAAGAGGAGTTACACAGTTGCTGGAGATTATCAGTACCTTAGGGAGTGTCAACCAACAGTGGCTGGTGCCAATTTAACGCCAACAAGACTCCCCAACTTGGGATGTGGTGAAGATGGATGACAGAAACATAGCCAGACAGGTAGTTCAGCACAGAGGCAGGCAGTTCAGTTCCGGCTTCTCTATGAAGTACAATTTGTGTGAGAGGCCCCTGTGCAGAAATGGTTGCTAGGCTCTGGTTTTAAAAGTCTGAGCCCAGTTAGCCACCAGAAGCCCTTCTTAGTAGATGTCTTTTTTTCCCCTCAGAGTACACGTTTTCCCCCTTTCAATCAGAACCTGTTGACAGTGTTGATGATCAGTCAAGTCAGACTGTCCTGTGTCAGTGCCAGAATGGCTTGGCTACCTGCTCTGGTTCCATCTAGTCCCTCAGTGGGACTCCTTGACAAGGCAGTAGCCAATACAGCAACCAGAGCCATTTGCTTACAAGAGGACTCTCAGGCACCTGGCAAACTCAAAATTCACAATCTCTTATAAAAGCAGCTGAAACAACTTGAGAAACACTAAAGAACAACAAAGGCACTTAGTTCGTGAGAGAAATTATGGGTAATCGACAAAATGTATTTGGCATCGAGCAAAGGTTCCAGCTGTCACAAATTACAAACATGTAGGGATACAGGGGCTTGATGGATCGTTTCTATCCTTCCTGTAACCATTACTCAAGTTTTTGTGGGAGGTTTTAAACATTTGGTTATACAGAACAGATTAGAATAACAAGAAACAAAACAATTTGCAATCTAGATCTTAAAATAGCTCTGAGCCCAGTTGGGAGCTAGCTAAAAACGTCAGAAAACTGAAATCCTAACCAGCCATCGACACTAGAAGCAAAACTGGAATGCCCCTTAATGGATCTGACAAGGTTAAGGAGTTTGGTTGTTTCTAATTCTACCTAGGAAGTCTTTATCCAGGTACAGCAGGAGGTACTGGCTATGGCACAAACTCCTCCTTAGGCTGTGAGCACATAATCAAGGGCGACTGTGTTGTCGAGGACTACTCGCACTCTAAAGATGTTTGCTGGGCTGAAATGGCTCTGGTGGTTGAGTGAGCATTTTGATAGATGTTTATGTTTATTTTAGGTTTCACGTTATATCTAAATAAGCAGTACCAAGGCCACCCCATGAAAATAAAATTCTGAGGAAGTGATTACCCTCACTCCTGAAAAACCTGTTGTTAGCAAGCCACATCCCACAGAGAGGCCGAGAGGTATCTTCATAAACAGGGAAATTCTCATCAGGGTAATAATGTAGTAGTGATGAGGTCCTTTTTTTCCCTCAGCCCAGAACCTGGGAGGGGGGGGATGGCTGTTATCATTCTGAGGATAGTATAATAATAAAAGAGGATACCAAGTGATCCAAAGGCATTGCCCTGTCAGCCTCCAACTATCTAGACAATCAAATGCCTAAGGCTGATTTATGTACGTACAAGAATATAATCTGTGGGGGCACAAGGGCTGCATGCAAGAGTTCATTCATTTAAACATTAACAGGAAGGTAGGTGAGAACATTTTCCAGCCAGGGCTCAGTCTGGTTCGAACATCCCTCTAGAAGTCCATCCTGCTGTTTGGACATCGTGGAGCAAACATTTTGGTTCATGACAATGCAAGCTATTTCCACTCACGGTGGCCTTGCAAAGGGGAGTTCCCACAGCAGTTTTGACATAGGTGCAACCATATTTAAGGTGTTTAGCAATATGATAAGGGATGGTGGTTAGAGATTAAGTCAACTGTGGGAGATAGTTGGGTCCTATCTGGGGAGAGTGTGGCCAATGCATGGGGGAGCGGGGTAGGGAGACACAGGGGAAAGGTGGAACTCCCTTTTGCAATTTAACTTGATGATTTAACTTGATTGATTGAAATAAATACTAAAGTTAGGGATAGTTGAGAAATTGCTAACAGAAATAACTATGAGATCACAGGTTCTATCAAAGGTAGAAATACAGGGAAAAAAATCATTTGAAAGCATACACACTGCATAACATTAGAAGAAATAGTCAAAAAAGGACCCACAGTTTTCTGCAAAATTTTATCAAATACATGTCAAAAGTCACCAGGAAGCAGGCCTGGAGCAGGTGTTTTCATGCCAGTTGAAGAGAGACTACTTTATTAGGAAAAGAAGCTTTATCAGTACTTTTGGGGTATAAATTTGAACTCAGCCATGTTTAACCTTCTCCAAAGGAAATAGTATTTCATATATAATTTTCGGTTTCCAGAGCTGTTTTTCTAAATTTAGAAGTGAACATTTTATAAATAATAGTAAAGGTATAAAATGTAATTGTTTGCTACCATCTAGTGGAACTACTAAATTTTGCAGAAAAACATTTTTTGCTCTAACGTGGTCATTCTACTTCATTACCTTCATCTGATTCTTCTTGGTTACACAAATTTGTGGTTGAAAAACTTCTTTATATTTGATCCAAAATTCTTAACATCCAAGGATCAAGTATAAGGGACAAGATAGAAAGAAAGAGTTGTCTGATTACATAGCACTGCACATTCTCCAATTAAAAATAAAAAACTATTTTGATAGTTATCCATAAACTGATCAGAAAGAAGGGTCAAGAATCACATTCCACCTAAATTTACACTCAGAAGACTTGGTTCTCATGCAAATTGACACTGTATCCTCATTCCCAGCTTACTCCTATTCTACAGAATACATGATCTCATTGCCAGACTTTTCTTCCAGGGTACAGATGCATGTACAGTATGTCAAATATGTCTGGTCATATTAATTACACCTTTTTGAACATGGCAAAGAATTCCTGGTGGAATGTGAGAACTGAGAAACCAAATTATGAATGTGCCATATGGTCACTGATGGGAGGACAAATGTGTAGCAAACTCTGTTTCCACAGCAGTGATTTTGTTGTTTTGGCTACACGACAGCTATTCTAGTACAGATGAGTCTCAAGACCTTCCACACTGTTGTCTTCTCAACCTCTGGGATGCTGATTCCTGACCTTCGATTCTGCCCTCTACCCAAGGGATTTCTTTACCTAGTGACAACCACATGGACATCAGGGCCTCAGAATTACCCTCTTAGGAAGAGGAAGAGCAAGAAATTGAAAACTTAATTTGAACAAATAATGAAGGAGAACTTCCCCAATCTGGCAAAGGAAATAGACTTCCAGGAAGGTCAGAGAGTCACAAAGAAGTGAACCCAAGGAAGCACACACCAAGGCACATCGTGATTACATTACCCAAGATTAAAGATAAGGAGAGAATCTTCAAGCAGCAAGAGAAAAGGAGACAGTTACCTACAAAGGAGTTCCCACAAGGCTGTCAGCTGATTTCTCAAAAGAAACTTTGCAGGCTAGAAGGGACAGGCAAGAAATATTCAAAGTGGTGAAAAGCAAGGACCTACAACCTAGATTACTCTATCCAGCAAAGCAATCATTTAGAATGGAAGGGCAGATAAAGTGTTTCTCAGATAAGGTCAAGTTAAAGGAATTC
>JAPYXV010001280.1:0-14267 GCA_028533065.1 Trachops cirrhosus | reverse complement strand
AGCAAAGCTTTCATTTAGAATGGAAGGGCAGATCAAGTGCTTTGCAGATAAGGTCAAGTACAAGGAGTTCATCATCACCAAGCCATTATTGTATGAAATGTTAAAGAGACTTATCTAAGAAAAAGAAGATAAAAACATGTGTAGTAAAATGGCAGCAAACTCACAATTAATAACAACCACACCTGAAACAAAAACAAGAAGAAACTAAGCAAACAACTAGAACAGGAACAGAACCACAGAAATGGAGATCACATGGAGGGTTAGCAACAGGAGAGTGGGAGGAGGAGAAAGGGGGGAAAGGTACGAAGAATAAGTAGCATGGATGGTAGGTGGAAAATAGATAGGGGGAGGGCAAGAATAGTAGGGGAAATGTAGAAGCTAAAGAACTTATGACCCATGGACACGAACTAAATGGGGGGAATGTAGGTGGGAGAGGGTGTTCAGGGTGGAGGAGAATGAAGGGGGGATAATAGGACAACTGTAATAGCATAATCAATAAAATATACTTTTTTAAAAATACCCTTTATATTTCTTTCATGTAAATTCAGAATTACATATGTGTTAACATATTTGAGATTCAGAATATTTCTAAAAATACTCAGTAAGAAAGAAATAGCTCACGTATTATATATGTTTTTCCCTGAATGGTGTTATTCTGTGTTTTTTACTTTTTATGTATCTTTATGCCTTTATATATTTTCCAGGGTCATATTCCAACAACAATAAGCATGCCTATTCTTTTTATTATGGTAAAGCTATTGTAAAAATAAATAAATATACATATACATGACATATTTATTTCTATAACTTACTCTAATTTAAATTAATTTCATATTAATATTTGTAAAAATGTGGACCCTCAAGTAGACTCAAAAACAGGCTGGGAATCATCTGATCTATTTCCCAAACTTCACTCATTTGTACAACTTCCTGCTTCTTTTGCCAAATCTGTGTATAACCTTCATCATGTATATTTTAAATCTTATCTTTTTACTTCAAAAGATTAATCAAAAATGAAAATTTATACCTCAAAAATAATCATAATTATCGAGGAAAGAAAAGCATAAAATAAATATAATTAACATAATATTAAATTCCAGCTGAATATTAATGCTTATTCAAAGATTCTAATCCTGAGGTTTCCTTATTTTTATTTTAAAAGGAAGAATACCAGGAGTCTGAGGGGGTTAAAGATAACCGAGCACCAAACTGAGAGTTTCTCTTCTTAATAATTAAAAAGGCTGAAGTAACATTGGGAAAGGAATTATGTGATGATAGTGGGAATCTGTATCAATCTCGACGCCCTTGCTGCTCACAAACACCTCCTATGCTATTGCGTCTCCCAGGCTTTGGGGAGCTTTGGTCTAAGCCAACGCAGGCAAATGAGTGAGTGCGAGAGCTTCTGAAAGACTCCATAGCTAAAGAGCCCACCATTCTGTTCACGATGCTTCACAGGGGTCACCGAGGGGACCGTACATCCCAGTCCCTCCCATCCAACTTCACACTCTCGGCCCTGCATGATCCTTATTATCACTTCCCTTTTCCTCTCCAACATGTCCTGACTTGAGACAATCCACTGTAGAGTCAGCAGGTGGATGGTTTGCCTACCCATCACTTTCTGAGCACCTACTCTGGACCTGGTTCTGGGGTAATGACTGGAATACAAAGTAAGACAGTTCCAAGCCCCCAAGAACTCAGGAAGGGAAGATCAGGACAAGGAGGGGAAGGGACCACTTAATGGTGACACCAAGTGGTGTGCTGTTTGGATCACAGGGCAGGAGGACAGGTGAATGAAAGGAACCCGGCAGGTTCCTCAGTGCAAAGGTGAGCAGATCAGCTACCCGGTGATGTAAGAACCAGTGAATCAGATGCACAGAGGCAGGTGGGTCTTTCCTGTTTAAAACAATGTATTGACTTGCATGTCTACCTGTTCAGGGAACTGGGGTGAAAAGGATTGAAGTGAAAAAACACAAAGTTTCCAGTTCTTATTTCTTCAGTGGTTATAAGAAAACCTGCCCTGCCTGGTGAATCTTGTAACATGTAGGTATAGATAAAAAATGGTTGCAGAGGAAGAATACTCTCCACAATTGAATAGTTTTAAAACTTAAATTGGATCATATTACTTCTTTGCTTAAAACCCTGCCTGGGTTGATCTTTGTTCTCAGAGTCAAACCCACACCCCTTCCTGCAGCCCAGAAGCTCTGCCCTTCGTCTGCAGCCCCATCTCCTGCTGCTCTCACTCCAGCTCACTCAGCTCCAGCCGCCTGGGGCTTGGCTGTTCCCTCTGCCTGGAGCGCTCTTCTCCAGAGCTTTACAGGTCTGACTTGTGTGGAGGGACAGGGCCCCTGAGACTGACAGCAGCCCAGAGGGAAGCAGCAAAGCCAAGAGGTCAGGAGAGGGGGTTCCTGCTGATGTCACAGAGCAGCCAGGCTATGGGCTGTGTGACAATAGAGACTCTGCCTGCTTCACCCCTGCTGTGCCCTGGTGTCTGGAACAGACCCAGTGTGCTGGGTGCAGGCCTTTTCCCTGCAAAACCGATTCTGTTACTGTTGGGAGTCCCCCTAATAAAGCCCAAGTACTGCACCACCGCACGCTTCTCAGACTACAGGATGCCCTGCCCCAATTCTGTGCAGAGAGGATAAAAACAGAGTGTCCAATACATCTTTTTGGAGCATCAAGTTTATTACAGAATTTGGAAGAACCAAGTACTTCAATAAGAACCCGCACAAATACGGGAGCAAAGGAGAGCAGGGGAGGGGAGAAAGGTCCCAGGAAAAACAGTCCAGTCTCTGAGGTTGCATTAGGTGGGGGCTGAGGGGTGGGCCTGCAAGGAGGGCGGCCTCTCTTCCTGACCCCCAGGGGGCTCCAGGCCGTCCTCCTCAAGATGCTTCTGAAGGCCATAGAGATGCTGTGAGTCCCGTGCAGGAACGCTGCGGCGGTTTGCACACGTCCATCGTCCTCAGGACCCAGTCTTCCTGCACACACAGCGTGTGTGTCCGGCAGTGCTCTCACCCGCAGCTGTTTGTGTGCCGCCTCTGGCTGGTCTCCTGCACCAGCGACCGGCCTCCTTGGAGCCCAGTACCTCCAGGTTCAGCATTTAAATTGCAGGGAATGTGACCCTGCTGGTGTGGCTCAGTGGGCTGGGTGTCATCTTTCAAGCTGCAGGGTCATTGGTTGGATTCCTGGTCAGAGCTCATGCGTGGCCAGGCCCCTGGTTGGGCCCTGGGTCCTCAGGTTCTTCTTAAAATGTATCTGCTGTAGGCTGTCCACAATTTTTATACATTACATCGGTGTAACTCTTCTTTTGTTAATAGAGGATCTACAGCAGATACATTTTAACAAGAACCTGAGGATCCTCGGAGTCACCCCCTTTTGGCCCTGGCGAGGGCAAGAGGCAGAGCTTGGAGTCCCACCACCCAGCTCTGAAACATGTTGGCAGGAGCTGCTGCTGCTGTGGGTGGTGGGGGAGCCCCCAGGGCCATGCTGGAGGGCTGGGCTGGGAGTGGCGGTTCCAGTCTCTGGGCCCGGTAGGGGAGTGGTTGTCCTTGCTTCTAGGGTGGGTGAGTAAGCCAAGGAGCTGGAGTGCAGGCTGGGTGGGGGGGAGGAGGACATCCTCACCTCCACTCTGGGTGGGGGACCTTTCTTCCTGGCTTCCAGGCCGCCTGAGGAAGGGCTGGAGCTTGAGTCCAGGCTGGGTGCAGGGCTGGTTGAGGGAATGGAAGTCTCAGTCTCTTCGCTGCAGGAAGTGCTGGTGCTGGGGTCAGAGGAGGGGCAGGGCCTTACCTTTACGGTGCGGCCCTGCATCTTGGTCGTCTTCATCCTGAGGATCAGGTACGTTCCCATGACCCTGTCGTATTTCTTTTGTGTCAATGACTCCTGGATTTCTTGCTCCTTAAAGCCCATGCTCTTCATTATTTTGGCCACCTGGGGGTCAATGTCCCCCCAGGGTGGCTCACTGTAGGGCCTCATTTCCTCGTCCTCACCCATGTTCACCCAAGTGTCCTTCATGATGTCATCTAGGGTGGGTCTCTGGCTGGGGTCAATAGCCAACATTTTTTGTAACAGGTCTTGAACTTCCATCGATGTAAAATCTGGTAGATGCAGCTTTTTACTGTGTATTTCTTTTGTCACTTCCCCAGCGGTGTCCCCCACAAACAGCTCATCCCCTGTCACCATGCAGTAGAGGATGACCCCCAGACTCCAGACATCTGCCTTCGGGCCATCGTACACCTGATGCTCTAAAATCTCCGGTGCCATGTAGGGGAAGGTGCCACAGATGGTTGTCAGTTTACAATTAGTAAAGTCTCTGCTGAATCCAAAGTCGTCCACCTTTACATTGAGGTCCTCGTCTAGAAGGATGTTCTCTGGCTTCAGATCACGATGAACAATGCCTTTCTGGTGACAGTAGTGAAGGGCCGAAATCATCTGTCTGAACATGGGCCGGGCTTCGTGCTCAGTTTTGCGGCCGCACTCCTGCAGGTGATCGTACAGGTCACCTCTGCTTGCACGTTCCATGAAAAGAACATCTTTGTCCCCAGTGGTGATCACCTCAGATAGTGCAGTGATATTTGGGTGATGTAAGGTCTTAAGAGATTTCATTTCTTCACACTCTCTAGTCAAGCCCCGCTGGCTAAGGCTTTTGAAGGCCACGTTGGTCTGAGTGAGGCTGTGCTGGGCCAGTTTAACCTCTGCAAACGATCCTTGGCCAATTGATTTACGGGGTATATAATCACCAGTATGGTACTTCTTATTGCCAAAGGTGGCTGTAAAGTCATTAGACATGGTGACTTCAAAATAAAAACCAAATAATATATAAAACAAAATAAAATAAAAAAATAAAAATTTGAGAAAAAATAAAATATATAAAGAAAATAAAAATAAAAAAGATCAAAAGAATAAAAATAACAAAATAAAAATCAAAATAGAAAATACAAATTAAAAACTTTAATAAAAAATGTGTATGAACAAATTATAAAATAAAAATATAAATAATATATAAAACACACAAATAATATATAATATATAAATAATATATAAATGTACACATAATATGTGAAATATGAAATAATATATAAAATATATAAATAATATATAAACAAAATATAGAAATAAAAATTTAAAAAATAAAATGAGAAAACTGAAATGGAAAAAAAATGAGAAAAAGGAAAAAAAAGCCAAACAAAATAAAAAGAACATAGAGAAAAGAAAAAAAGAAAACCAAAAATGGTGGAAAAAACAAAATAAAAGACATAAACAAAGCAAAAAACAAGAAAGGGAGAAAGTTTGTCCAAGTCCAACAGGTCACCTCAGTCAGCTTCCTGGGCTCTAACGGACAAAGACCTCTGCCAGCCAGGAGCTTGTACAGGAGCAGTGGGTGACCCATCACAGTGGGGCCTTAGGAGGTCAGAGCGGGAAGTGGACCAATGGCGGCTGGGGAAACCACCAAAACTACAGTGGTTTTCTCACTTTTTGGCCTCATGACAGGTTTACTCTGGAAAAAAAAATAAAAGGGTCACCAAAGAGCTTTTTTTTTACAATGTGGGCTATTAAAGATTGATATTTACTTTATTAGAAATGACAATCTGTAAGACGTAAAAAATAAAATAAAAATGAAAAATCTGGCTTATTCTCACCTTCCAGGTCCCAGTTCAAATACCACCTGCTTGGAGAGGGCTTCCCTGACCCACCGTCCTACCGCCTCACCTAGCCCATCACGTTTGTCATCTTCACAGCCCTGACCGCAGGGCACCTGATTCCTGTCACTGTCCGTCCTTCCCGTGAAGGGACAGGCATGACTGCCATGGTCCCTGTGTCCAGCACAGTGAGTGGCAACGAAGTAAGTGGTTAATAAACATTTGGATTAATAGAAGAGTTTGGGGGAACAAAAGAAAATATGGCCAACTCTTTATTTAATGAAAGTGAGTCATAAAGTATCTTTAAAAATTCATGTCTGTCCTCACTCAGCTTCTGGGGCAGATAAGACAGGAAGGAGGAAGGCTGAAAGTGGGTTTCCAGGTGTGTGGGCGCTTGGTGAGCCTGAGGAAAAGCCATCTGGTAGGGCCTTGCTGTAAAGATTAAAGAAGGTGATTCATCCCTCCAGAGGTACTTGCCAAAGGAGGCAATGAGTTGGGATCTGCAGTGAGGCTGCAAGGTGCTTTCACACTTGGAACATCCGTTTGCACATTCCACAGGAACCTCTCAGGGGACCTTGAGTAGCCGTGTAGGTAAATGTCTGTGCTACCGAAAGGAACCATCTCTGGGGAGACAAGTGATGACGAGGCTGGTTACTTCACATGTGGAAACACTTGGAAGCCTCTGGTGAAAGGACTTCTGCAGAGGTACAGAGGGGAGGTGACGTGTTGGGTCCAAGTCTGCCCTTTTATGGCAGCACAGAGGGAGCAGGCAGGCTTGAGGACACTCGGGGGGAGCCTCTGGCATGTTATATTCAGACTCATCCTCGAGGAAATCCCCCTACTTCAGAACATCGAGTGTTTTAATCACATGTGTAAGTTATCAGTCTAGTCATTCCTTTCCTTCAATATTGCTCTCCTAAAGTCTCAACTTTGCATGCAGGGTGTCTTTGGAGGGATCTGCCTGTGAGGTTTTCCCTCTACAACACTTTAGTTATTTAACTTTTACCCTAAATCTGTGACACTCCATCCCTAAGGATGACAGTCTCTGTTGCTGAGCTGATTGGGACCAAATAGGGTCACTTCATCAATTCTAGACACATGGTTACAAGTTACAGCTGGACATTAGAATAAGCTCAGGAAGGAGAAGAGAGAAAGAATTTCAACAAAAGCTGCCAGTCTATGAGTTAACTATATTGATTTATAAAAATGTAATTAAAAGTTACTTAAGAAATAATACCAACAAAATAGAATATCAATGATCCAATTTCAGCAAAGGAAACGCAGACTCAAAGGTACAATATGTAATTTAAAACTGTCAAGACGAAAGCCAAGCTCTGGAGACCTCTGCTTTGAGGTCCCCTTTGGACTTGGATGTTCAATCCAGTGAAACATGTGCAAGTTGGAGAGCTTTTGAACATGAAAATCATAAATTCATGGATCAGTACCTATTAACCTTGCAACTTGGGGATTAGTTCACAATATTCGGTTGGTAACAATATCTCTTAGTGACTCTATATATATAGCCACCAAAAGACCCACCTCAGGATGAAAGATACACACAGACTAAAAGCAAAGGGATGGAAAAAGGTATTTCATGCAAATGGAAAGGAAAAAAGTCTGGGGTGGCAATACTTATATCTGCAAAACTAGACTTTAAAACCAAGGCTATAGTAAGAGACAAAGAAGAACACTACATAATGATAAAGGGAACAATCCAACAAGAGGATATAAACTAGTAAACATTTATGTACTCAACATAGGAACACCTAAATATATAAAGCAAATCTTGATGGACATAAAAGGAGAGATCAACAGAAATACAGCAGTAGCTGTGGATTTTAATATCCCATTGACTTCAATGGACAGATCTTCCAGACAGAAAATCAACCAGGAGACAGCAGCCTTAAACAACACACTAGATCAAATGGATTTAATTGATTTAAATGGATTTAATTTACAGAGCATTTCATCCTAAAGCAGCAGAATATGCATTCTTTTCAAGTGCACATGGAACATTTGCTAGTAAAGACCATATGTTGGGACACAAAACAAGTCTCAATAAATTTAAGAAGACTGAAATCATATCAAGCATCATCTCTGAGCACAATACCATGAAACTAGAAATCAATCACAAGAAGAAAACTAAAAAATACCCAAAGACATGGAAGCTAACTGATGTGTTATTAAACACTGAATGGGTCAACAATGAGGTCAAGGAAGAAATCAAAAGAAACCTTGAAACAAATTAAAATGTGAACACAACAACCCAAAATCTGTGGGACACGAGGAAAGCAATCTTAGGAGGGAAATTCATAGCATCACAGGCCTATCTTCAGAAATAAGAAAAAACTCAAATAAACAATCTTACTTTATAAAAAAAAGGAACTTGAAAAAGAGCAACAAACAAAGCCCAAGGTGAGTAGAAGTAAGGAAATAATAAGAATCAGAGCAGAAATAAACAAAAGCATCTAAAAAAAAAAACAGAAGATCAATGAATGTGAGAGCTGATTCTTCGAAAAGATAACAAGATTGACAAACCATAGTCAGATTCATGAAGAAAAAAAGAGAAAGGACACAAGCAAATAAAATCAGAAATGAAAGAGGAGAAATAACAGCTGACACCAAAGAAATACAAAGGATTGTAAGAAAATATGAACAACTATATGCCAACAACCGAGATAAAATGGATAAATTCCTAGAAATGTACAATCTTCCAAAACTAAATCAGGAAGAATCAGAGAATCTGAATAGATAGGTTATACCTTGTGAAATTGTAGTAGTAATTTAAAAAGATTTAAAAAAAAAACTCCCAACAAACAAAAGCCCTGGACCAGAGAGCTTCACAGATGAATTTTACCAAACTTTCCAAGAAAAATTAATACTGCTCATTCTCAAACTATTTCAAAAAATTCAAGAGCAGAGAATGTTCCCCAGCTCATTTTATGAAGCTAGCATTATCCTAATTCCAAAACTAGATACAGACACTACAAAAAGAAAAGAAAAGAAAAGAATAGGCCAATATCCCTGAAATATAGATGCTAAAATCCTCAACAAAATATTAGCAAACCAAATGAAGCAATGCATCAAAAAGATCATACACCATGACCAACTGGGATTTATTCCAGAAATGCAAGGTTGGTACAACCTTCACAAATCAATAAATGTGATTCACCATGTAAACAAAACCAAGAGTCCTTTTTAAAAGACAACATTTGAAAGATCATTAAGAGAAATAAGAACAAACACCAAAAGCCAGTTTTATAACCCATCCTTCTCTTTCATAGACCAGTCGAATGTACACAATTCACATACACACTAGTATTTTTTTTCTGTGCCATCAGAAGTCTAGATCTGCTGGTGGTGACACTCCAAAACTTCATTATCATCATGTAAATTTACTATAACACCCAATGATGCGGGAATGGGCACAACTATTTTAGAAAGGATAAATTGTACTGTTTATAGGAAATCAAGTCCTTGCCATTTTCCTGGCCGGGAGTAAGGTCATTCAAAGTAACAATAAGAAGTGGGGGTGGTGAGGGCACAAGAACCGACTGGGTAGTGAACTCAACGTCTGAATACGGGCAGCAGCCAAGGAAGGAACTGTGCCCAGGGTTCTGGGGTGTAGAAGTGGGGACGAGGGGTGGAGGATGACATGATGACAAGCTGTCTTCCACACCTTGGAGATGCTTTTGTCCTGTCAGGTCCCAGTCGCCTGTGGCTGGGGCTGCATTTACCCCACAGTTCAATTCCTCTGAACGTGTGTACATCCTCTGAGGAACAAAAACGGCTTGGCGATATCTTCCTTTCATGTGGCTTTACTCTAAGAGCAGCCCTGTTGTCTAGTTACTGAAGCTCTCCCATCCCCTTCCTTGAATCTGAATGTGGGCAGAAAGAAACTCTCAGGAAGGGGTATCTGTCCTGTGGGTGGGTGGGGGCCGGAATCAGAGATCCCTGGGGGTGCTGAGCCTGGAGTAAGACACATAATGAATGAAATGAACAAAACAAAACTAGGAAATCAGGAGGGAGGTGATCACTTAAACTGGTGATGATGTCTTAACGGAGGAGAACATTTCAGATCAGAAGAGTAGTTTTCTCAGTTGCGTCCTTCGGATGTCAGGCCAACGACTGGAAGAAATCTCTGAAGTCATTTTCTGCTGGAAGATTATTTGTATGGCGCTGACTGTAAGATTTACCCGAGAAGTCTCTTTGGGTGGTTTGGAGAAAAGATGTCACTCAGCATTTCTTGATGATGATGATCCTAGCTGAAGGCCCACCCAAGTAATAGTCTGGAGTCCCCATCAAATTGCGTGGGGTTTTTTTGGGGGGTGGTCGTATAGTTGGTTGTTTTCCCCAGCTTTGCACTGATCTGCCACATACTGTTCCTGGCAATTGCTAGCGGATGTCTTATGTTGCTATAAATCCGGATGTTGCCTTACTTATGAAGGGCAGCATGTCCTTATCACCTGCTCTGTATACTTCAAAAAACAAACTTTATTAGGTGTCATTGTGTACGGGATGCTACACAAAACAGGAGGTCAAGGGATTATACAGGCAAAACAGTGACGGTTGCCCTCACTGAGATCTGCCCAAGGACATGCAAAAAGGGGATTTTGAAAGTCATATGGCCACACTCAGAGCAGCAACTAGAATTAGGATATGCTTTACTGATAATCTCCCGGAGACACTTAATCTTTTCGGGGAGGCAGAATATACTTAATTCTTTTTTAGAATTTCAGTTTCTCTGCTTACATTCCCATCTGCCCTTGCTTATTTTTCACTTTTCCATCAGAGCCCTTAGCATATTAATCATAGTTCTTCTAAATTTGTAGTCTGATAATTCCAACATCCCTGCCACGTCTGAGTCTTGGGATGTTTGCTGTCTCTTCAAACTGTGTTTGTGCCTATTAATCTGCCTTATAATTATTAGTTAGAAGCCAGGCATGCTATCCTGAGTTAAAGAAGCCCCAGGGAACAGACTTTTGGTGATGTGGGGGGGGCGGGGGAAGGGCAGCATTCGTAGCCCCAGGGTTGGGTCTCAGACCTCCAGTGAGTCTGTGCCTGCCAGGACAGCAGGAGCTGGAGTTGGAGATTTCCTGCCCCCTGGTTGGTTAGGCTGTGACAAAAACCCTAACAGGTTAAGTTCTAGTAAAACAGTTTCTCCTGAGGTCAGGCCTTGTTAAGAACAGAAAGCTCTGGCATGTTACAAAAGGGGTCCTTTTGCCCTCCCCCCACTACAGGCAGGAGGGGACTTTGCTCTGATGTTCAGGGGAGACACTGGTAGGGCTCCAGCAGGTAAAGGCACAAAAATGTGGGAGTTCTCCCAGAGTTTTAAACTCCCCATTGCCTGCTCTGGGCCTCCAGCAATCCATTGGGTACAGTTCCTACCCTCGTCCTGGTTTCCACCGAGGGTTCTGTGTGTGAATTCCTACCCTGGCAAGCGGCAGTTCTCTGTTTATTCTCGCCGCTATCCCCCTCCCCTCTGGTCACTCTCAGTTTGTTCTTTATTTCCATGTCTCTGGTTCTATTTTGCTCACTTGTTTGTTTTGTTGATTAGGTTCTACTTAAAGGTGAGATCATATGGTATTTGTCCCTCACCACCTGCCGTATTTCACTCAGCATAATGCTCTCTAGTTCCACCCACACTGTCGCAAAGGGTAGGAGCTCCTTCTTTCCCTCTGCTGTGTAGTATTCCACTGTGCAAATGTACCACAGTTTTTTGATCCACTCATTTACTGATGGGCACTTAGGCTGTTTCCAGCACTTGGCTATTATAAATAACGCTGCTGTGAACATTGGGGTGCATAGGTTCTTCTGAATTGGTGATTCAGGATTCTTAGGGTCTAGTCCCAGCAGTGGGATTGCTGGATCAAAACGCAGCTCCAACTTTAGTTTCTTGAGGAAATTCCGTACTGATTTCCACAGCAGCTGCACCAGTCTGCATTCCCACCAACAGTGCACTAGGGATTCCTTTTCTGCACAATCTTGCCAGCACTTGTTTGTTGATTTACCATAGCTTTTTATATAAGCAATACATTTAAGGAATAAATAAAATTCAGATAGAAAGAGTTAATGTAAAGGCCATGGTGACTGTTTTTTCGAAGCTTAAAAAATATATATATGAGCCCTGGCTGGTGTGGCTCAGTAGACTGAGAGCTGGCCTGTGATTCCCAGTCAGGGCACATGCCTGGGTTGGGGGGGTCAGGTCCCTGGTGGAGGGGCGTGCAAGAGGCAACCACACATTGATGTTTCTCTCCCCTCTCTCCTGACTAAACATTTTGACCACCATTCATCTAACTGATAAAAAACAAAAGCAAAAGAGACACTCTGAAAATCAAACTATACCACTTGCTAGGATGGGCTAGCCCTTTCCAGAAGAAATAAGTAAAAACACTATGGTTTCTGTCTAATGAAGTTCTGGAAGACCACACCTCAAGGCGGAGTTATACATCAGCCAGTAGAGTACCCACCTCCACTCAAACCCTCCTGTAGCTGGTAGCACCCCTCCACATCACCGCGATGGTTGTACTTACTGTTTTTTCCCCGAAGTAGAAGAAGGTGTCTTGCAGTGCCCTGATTGTGAAATCCTTCCCTGACTTGGCAGGAAGCTAGTAGGAGACTTTGGACCCTGGCCAACAGTCTGGGGAAACAACCAGACAGTGCCCCTGACGAGGCCAGGTGGGACAGCCTGACAGGTAGCAAGGGTCTCCGAGAAGCAAGCAGCCACAGCACCGTAATGCCAGCCCTGTGAGCCGGACCAGTCTGCTATTTCCAGGCTTTATACACACCAACCACACATTTCCAACAGGGGGTTTGACGTCGTTTTGGGTGGGAGAATTTTAGAAGCTGGTACCACCAGGTGGTCCCTTTCTTTGAATGGAGCCAGTATGATTTTGAAGATTGCATTGGTCATGCTTTAAAATGGATATCTTTTGTTTACGACTGTATAGGAACTAACTTTTGGATCCAATTACAAAAGATTTCATCAAAGTTTCACCACCTGGCAAGTCAAGAAAGTAGTCCACTCCCTGAATGGACTCCCTGAGCCAAAGTACCTTGAAACATCAGTTACAATGAGTTACAGAATAATTGAGCTTATTTGACAGTTGCGGAAGACCCTGCTTCTGCAATGGGTTTTTTATAAGAAACTCTTTATTCGCTGTCTGCCAGCCTGTCAGCCATATTTTCACTGGCAAACTGAGCCATCAATATACATGTTTTAAATGGATGCAGAACAGCTGCATGATGCTCATAGGCGATCTGACGCCCACAGTTCGTTGCACAGCACGATACCACAGGCCGAAAGGACCCAGTGAACACCACTATTGCAAATTTTCAACAACACAAGAGAAAAACCTTAAACCTTGTTTTCTGGGCCCACCTAACTCATCGTCTCTTTCTCAGGCTATTGTGATCCATTTACTGTGATATTTTTACATGTAAAAGAATTCACCTTTCGATTGCTACTGGACGGGAAAAAAATGTTATTCATTTAATGAACTGCCAGTCAAGATCCTGTGCTCAGTCTCATTCAGGGAGTGGGCTGCTTTCTGGACTCTCCAGGTGGTGAGACTTGACTCCAATGATGAAATCTGCCATCATCAGAATTCGTGGAGTATATTCAAAACGTAAGCCCCCTGGGGCAGCCCTTCGTGACTCTGTCTGGGCCACAGTATTGTGAATTGAAAGATGTGTTTGCCTCCTCGTTTTTTCCTGTATTTGATGTGACTGTGGGTTGTACCATCTTTGTGGCTGATCTAGGATGATTAAAATTACCAATTGCTGGCTAAAAATTTCTTCCCATGTACTTGTATACTTCCTATTTTGGGTCACGCCTTTGCAACCTGCATCCGCACCTACCGAACCTCCATGCTAAGCACAGAGCCGACCATGTTGCCTTTAATCCTCACAACTTCCAGATGAAATTTTTTAGAAAGTGGCTTTGGGAAATCAAACAACTCACCCAAGGCCACGAATCCAGTAGTAAGTGGTTGAATTGCGATTGATATCCAGACGGGCTGACTCTGGCGGAGCCCTGCACTTGCAGAGGCAGGCTAGAAGCGCAGCTCTGTGAATTCTTCAGCTAACCGTCTGAGAACCCCTCAAGACGGTTCTGCATAGTGACTTAGAGCGCAGCTTCCCCCTAGCCACACACCAGGCACTGACTGTAATGGGTTCCTAGATCAAACAAACCTGATGTAAATTCCGTTTAGAGGAAAAATGTGGAAATTGGAGTATGAACCAGATATAAGATATTAGCGAATCATTTTCTTAGGTGGGGAATGGCATTGTGGGCATGTAAGAATGCCACTTTCAGGAAAAGCCTGCTGAAGTATATGAGGGTGAAATGTCACATTGTCCAATATTACAAATGTTTACAAAATTTTCAAATGCATGGATATACAGACATATAGAGGATGCAAATACTGTAAAATGTTAACATTTTACAGGTGGTGAGTAAGCAGGCATTTATTATACAATGTTTTTCAATTTTTGGTATGTATGAAATATTTTACAATAAAAAGTTGAGCAAAAAAGAAAGAAAGAAAGAGGGAGGGAGAGAGAGAGGAAGGGAGGGAAAGAGGGAAAAATGAAAGGAGGAAGGAAGGAAAGAAGGAAGGAACGGGAGAGGAG